>JAQGAK010000322.1:0-94277 GCA_034696945.1 Lipothrix lubbocki
GTATTAATTTTTGTATTAATTTTTGTATTTACAATCTATGTACTTTTATTACTTTATAGGAGAGGGAATGGAAGGATTTCCATGAAAAATGGTGCAAGGAAAATCAAAATGTGCTACGGATGTACTGGTTGGTTTTACTTATTTTGCTGGTGTGGGTTCCCCTCGCCACCTTATTTCTTACTTACACAGCCATCCTGACGAAGGTTTTTATTACATATAGGTTATGTTTCATTCTTTTTAATCATTTCGGGATCAAATTTATTCACATATTTTTTTCAAATATTTTTTAAATATTCATACGTAAAGTTGGACATGCTTGAAAAGCGACAAAAGGATCATCCTGCACAAGTCAAAAAGAAATCGCAAGTTGTGCGGATGTTGTTCGCTGTCCTGGTTTTATTCACGATCTGCTGGTCACCCTTTACGGCATTTACGTACATCCGATATAATTTGAAAGCTAATGAAAAAGTAATTTTTATGTAATTTATCATGTCCTAAAAATAAAAATAATTATTGCAATTTTTGTAAATGATTATCAATGATGTCAATCAATGTCAATGATTATCCTAAGTTTGATCCCGATCGATAATAAATTATTTCAGATTCCCTCGTGGCTCAGACATTGGCTATTTGTCTCGCATTATTTGATGTTCGTCAACTCGGCAGTGAGTCTCCTAGTTTGCTTTAATCAAAATTAGGCCTCATTTTTCTTTGAATAGCTAACTAGTTCTAAAACATATTAGCACAAGGTATTTTTGAACAGGTCAACCCAATTATCTACGGGCTAAAAAACGAACACCTGAAAAGGGAAATGCGTCTGGCTTTACCAGCCTTCATGAGGGCCAAAGTCTCCTGTGAAATCTCTGCTGTCCATGGACCACACAATATGCCCAACGGAATCCTTAAAAATCGTCATGGCAATAATGATAATAATTATTATATCAAACAGAGAGACCGGAACCGAGTGAGCTTGACCTCATCGTATGATAACAGTCCTGCAAGTATTTTGTCCCTTCAACGAAGAAATTCAGCCTTGGCGGATATCGGCATTGTCATCAGCTCCAACAATGTTACAAAATTAACTTATCCGGATTAGTATAGAAATCTTGGGTTGGTGGATCGACTAATTTTAATTCTCTTTATTGTCGTATATTCTATACTAAACCATACATTCTCTAAGGATTTAATGATCATTGCTATTTTAACTTATACATTAGCATTTTATTAAATTTATTTCAAAAATAGTAAGTATTACTATTTCACCCCTAACATTTCGGTACCATTAGGTGCCAATGTGTTTGTCTAATAAATCTTTTAGTACTTATAACTTCAATGATAGCAAATTTTATATATATGGAAAGCACACATAAAGATTATTTCGCAGATCATTTACAAATTATTTGATTACGAATGGTCAAAATAAGCTTAACAAAATGTATTGTGGACACCGTCAAGATCATTCCCTAAATTCGGATCCCGAATCAAATTCTTCACGATAACGGAAGTTCTTCAATCGGAGTTGTAAATTTAAATCCACGAGGAAACAATTGTTCAGCTCTTAAATATAATGATTTGTAAGAAGCTGAAATGGCTCCTTCAGATATTCCAGCTGCTTGCGCTATCGCTTTCCGCGTACGAAACTGATCCTGGGCACTAGCCTGAATAATTTCGGGAATAAAAAGTTTTATCATCACAAAATAATAATACTATCTGTATATTATTTATAATATAATCATTTGAATAATTATTCCTTACTTGACAAACCATATAAATAGCGGCAGCAGCGACAGAATTCGGTGTTCGTCCGGGAACAATAGAAGCCTCTTCCGCCAGCCTCGTAACATGCCCAGCAGATTCTTTAACCAATGCTGCTAACCCCAATTTGGTACACAAGGGCTCGATGTAATCAGTCGAGGTCACGATCTCCAAATATATGTCAAGTTCCTTGCAAATGACTCTGAAGTACCTTCCAACCTGCAACTTCTTGCAGTTACTCTGCCGGCAAAGTTCATTAAAAAAGATTTGGAGACCTTCTTGCCGACAAGCGACGTATATAGCTGCCGCCGCCAGGGCATTTGTTGCCACTTTCTGCTTCAACACTTGGAGTTTATCATAGGTTTCCTAGATTACATAAGAAAAGTTAACGGGATCATCAAGTATTGCTTTAAGTGTGCAAACTAGACATAAAATGAATACAAAAATAAATGCAACAATAACTACAAAAATAAATAAAATAAATGCAACAATAGATACAAAAATAAATAAAATAAATGCAACAATAAATACAAAAATAAATAAAATAAATGTAACAATAAATACAAAAATAAATAAAATAAATGCAACAATAAACACAAAAATAAATAAAATAAGTGCAACAATAAATACAAAAATAAATAAAATAAATGTAACAATAAATACAAAAATAAATAAAATAAATGTAACAATAAATACAAAAATAAATGCAACAAAAAATACAAAAATAAATAAAATAAATACAAAATCAAAAACATTAAAAAAATAACCCCAAAATTTGAAAATCAATTAAAATACCTTGAAATTATTCTCAGCAAGGTTCCGTATATTTTTATTAATTCCCATCCCAATACCTACTTTCTCTATCAAATTAAACCCAAGAACAAGACTCCGATCCGAGCCTCGAATCTCATTCTTGCCCACTAAAATCATATCAAAAGTACTTCCATTCAGGATGTCAATCGTAGTTCCCAGTTCGGAACCCGTTAATAATGGATGTACCGGACCACCCACCCTGGACTGATCGGTATTTTCTCGACCTTGGAAAGTTCGCCATTCAGCTTCCAGGTCAACGTTTGAACTACAAAAAAATCGGATCCACATATTTCATTCCATTACTGGTGATTGCATTCCTGATCCAGTAATTTATTATTATTTATTTATTGTTTATTTATAATTTTTTCAGCCGTACTTTATTACTGATGATAATAATTTATTTAAAATTAATTAATATTTTAATATTTCACCTCCGGAGTACCAAACCGCACTCACTACAGACCCGGTCACTCGTTCGGTTATCTTCAATGACATTTGCTTCCGGATGATCCCGACAAGTTTGGACATCATTTCCTCCGATGAATTTCGCCGTGGCCATGCTTCCAAGATTCTACAAACGTATTTTTTTGAAATTACATGTAATAATTACGAAGATCACAGAGGTTTAAATATCCACAGCCATTTAAAAAAGCAAACGTAATAAAACTGTAAATAATTTATTAATTAAATATAATATTTACATATAATATTATATTTAATACCGAAATAATGCCTTGAATTTTGTGGAAATAATGTGGGAATTCTGGTTTTGAATTTTTTATGGATTTTTTTGAAACGACAGACGAAGTTGCTTTAAGAAATCAAGAATCCAGAGATAATTGTGCAAATTCCTAACTATCAGCTATTGCTCCCAACATTCTAAAATGCATAAGAACTAATGCGTAGAAATATTTAGAAATAAATTCTTTAATATAATTATGCAAAAGCCTAATGTAGATTATTTATGCAAATTATACCAATCAAAATGTTGATAATGTAGAATGCACCATAGATAATAAAATAAAGAATTTTGTAGGCTTTAATCTTTCCAGAAGATTTTAACGTTTCATCATTTTCATTGCTTATGGAGTCCCTTGGAGACACTGAAATCGTCGAGAACGTTTGAAACGTTTTTGGTGAAATTATGAAGGTTCATCAATTATTACATGGCAGATGGCGCTGTGCGCTTTTATTCTTTATTGGAGCATTTGTAGTACATATTTATTTATTTACAATTTAATATATTTATTATTATTTATTAGTATTATTTTTATAAAATAAAATACTGGTTATTATTAAACCTCCTACATTACAATAATAATAAAATTAGCAGAAAAATAGCCAAGAGTGGAGTCAATATTATTAGTAATCAATTAATTAAATAAGTTAAACCTTAAAACTGGAATTATTTTATAGGTTTTACATGATTCAAAATTACTGCCTTGTTGGTGTAAAATTATTTAAGATTGATGTAATATTGGGCTTTAAATTATTTAAAAGGGTCGCCTAGTTCGTTTTAAATTATTTAAAATAGCTCGCATCTCTTCTACGGCGTGGGCCTCTTGGGCGGTCTTTTCGGGGGATTCCGTGGTCTGGAAATAAATGCAAAAAATATGATAAAAATATAAATTAATTAAATAATTACATATATAAATAATTAGAAAAATATTTGAACATATTTTGACAAATTATTACTGAAATTAAAAATGATAACAGGCTTTGCTAAAAGTTAAATTTTAATTAAAGGCAATTTAAAAAAAACTGGTGTTAAATAATTAATTTCAAATTAAGTTTTAATTGAGTTGGCATATAAATTATACCTTTCTAGATAGCGTTTTATCCATGGGACGCAACTTGATGCCCTTCTTGATTTGGGAGACAACGTCATCTATCTGGGGGTTGCTGGGCACAGCTGAGGCTTTTGAGTTGTCATTGCAGGAATCATCGGAGAAAGCGGGATTGTCCGGGGTTTTCCTTAAATTTCTGAGGCCGGAGGACAAAGAGGAATTTAAGGATGATGGCATGGGTGGTGGAGGGGGTAGATTTAGCCCGGGCATTGGTGGAGGGGGTGGCGGAGGTGGTGGGGGTTCAGCTATCGGGATCTCTTCTAACTTTCTTTCAGCTTCTTCCGCACGCTCTCGCAATAATTTCGCCTCATCCTCCAGGGCTTTCATAGCGGCCTCTGTCTTTATTCTAGCGGTTTCTTCTTGAACTTCTCTCTCGCTGAGAAGTTTCTGCGAAAATAAAATTAAAACTTATAATAGCTGTTGTATAGCTGTTTTGCAATTAAAAATAACAATTAGCTGAAGCATAGCAATAGTGTAATTAAAAATCATAAAATCAGTTTTGTAATCATAAATAATAAAAGTGAAAAAAAACTACACAATTTAACGTGGAAGACTCGATAATATACAAAAAAAAGAGTTGAATTATTATAGGTAAGGATTTAACCAGCAACTTACTCTTAAGTCATCCATTTCCCGTCTGAAAGAAATCTTTTGCTCCTCAATGGCAGTTTGCAAGTCACTAATCTGAGCTAAGGCATCTAGCAATCTGTCGTCCATCGCATCGGACATGAAGACAAGGCTTTGCCGGGCCAAAATATTTTTCTCAGTTTGAACCTATCAATGAGACCATCAGACAGTTATTAATCATGGTGCGAAGATTATAGTGATAATTCCGTCGGATACGGAATAAACGTTTTTTGTATAGAAACGTCAGTCATGTTTTATAGCATTATTTATAGTTCAGTTAAATAGTTATCTATGTAATTATTTCTCACCCTTCGAAGTTCAGCTTCTGCTGATCTTAACTTCTCTTGATCAAGGGCATCCCTACCCTTCACATTCTCCAGCTCTACCAAGGCATCGTCGAGGGCATCGTGAAGCTTTCTATTGTCATGCTCTACCTTCCTTATGTGATCTTTCAGTTTTGTTGCTTCTGATTTAGTCGAGTACACGGCATCATTCATGAGCATTACGGACTCCTGCGTCTCGAATTCAGTCAATTTGGTCTTTTCGAGCTCGCTTTCCAACTCCACAATTTTCCCTTCGAGATCTGATTTAATTAAATTTAAATAATATAATTTAATTTAAATTAAAAAGTCCAAAGACATTTTAATAAATTACAATTAAGTTGTATATGTGTAAATATACTTTGAAAATAAATTAAAAAAATCAATGGGAACACTTGGGTGAAATTATTTGCCCAGTAACAAAATTCCATCAGTGAATTATTCTGACCTTGGATCCTTTTTCGGAGATAGGAGATCTCCTTGTCATCCTCAACGCCTTCAACAATTTCTGCTTCCTCCTCAATAGCGAAATGTGTATCATTGAGCTGCTGCATCATGAGAGCACTTTGCCGTTTTAGTCGTCGATTTTCTCTGTTGTACTATACATTGTACGAAAAATACATTATTATTTTTAAGCTTGAGAACATAAATTGCCTATGCATACAAAATATTTGTATTTCACTCACTTTATCAACCCTAGTTAGGGCTTCGGATTTAGCGTTATTTTCATTATCGTACTTCTTTTTTAACTTGTAATACTCATCGTAAGCTGCTTCGGAAGCTGTATATAGAAAGTTAAATACGAAAATGATTTAAAACTTTAAATAAAACAGTAATCAGGCCCTGTAACATATACCTGATAAATTATAAGATTGCCCCACGCAATGAACTAATTTACTCACCTTTACGAAGTGCATCCAACTGTACTGTCGAACCCTCCAACTTCCTGGCCATCTTTTCCCGATCAGAGCAGGACTCATTGTAGCGTCTTCGTAGCTCTTCATAGTCTCTGGTGGCTGAAGGATGGAAACAAAAAACAAAACTTATTACATCACTGTATGTATATGCTTGCAAAATTTAAAGAAATGACAGAAAGTGAATTACAGTTAGTGTCACCAGTCATTCAGAAAAAATGACAAGAGAGCTGTGTATAATATATTATTATGGATCATCACTGTATTGTCACGTCTGAAGATGCAGAAACGTTACTAAAAATTTCATGACTGTGGGAGAGGAATATCTTTCTACATGTATACTAGAAGGGGTAAAGGTCTGGGACTAAAAGCCCTTTAGAGCCAAATCAACAGCAATAAACAAATGATGTCAAACCTTGAGACCAATAAGCGAGTTCATGTACGTGTACACTACACAATTATACACTTCCTTTGATTCTCGTAAATTGCAACTACAATATTGCAACTTACATTGAAGTATATTGCTCTATACGGGTGCAGTTCACATGTGAGTATATATGTATGAAGAATGACAGATTCTATAAACCCAGTATTAAGTATACAACAAGTTTAAGTATCTATGTACAATGTATTAAACATACAATTTTAAGTATATAGGTATGCACAATCTATTAAGTGTATGCAATTTTAAGTATGTACATTGTATTAAGTAGGTACAGACATAAGGCGTGTAAAGAGTTGCATTAAATGATTTCCTCGCCCTGATTTCCTCTTTAGTTCATCATAAAAGACTAAATTACCAATATAACATGGATAAGTTACAAGTATCTATCTATATAGGTATGTGTAGACAAGCCAATTGCAATTCATTGCATGCAGGCAGGTAGTGTATATGGTATAAGTGCATGTAAAAACGCTAATCGAAAATGTCATCAATTCCTATGTGAACTCCTGGGATTAATGCATCCATTGCTTCTTCTGTATGTGTTCCATTGATTCTACATTACAACATTGTATATACTGTAACTAATAACATACTAGTATACATATGGAGGAGTTTCTAAAGTAATGCGCGTGAAACAGGAAACAATAAAAGAGATTTTTACGGTAAAACTTACCCTTTTGTGCTAAGGTGACAACATGAAGCCTTTTCTTTTCGCTTTCCTCAAACTTATCCTTCCAATCTATCTCAGCATTTAATCTGTTATTGTGAGCGGAATTATCCGCTCGATTATTGAAGGGGGTGGTGGTGGCTGGGGAGGTAGGAGTGGTAGAACCGTTTCGGTTTCCCACCCCGTTGGAGCTCCACAATGCCCCTCTGCCAGTCATGCCAGTAGTGGAAGAGTTGGACGACAACGTCGTTACGGGAATGTTAGCGGCGTTTGGTTTCGGTATTGAACTCAGAGCCTTGGTCGGACTACGAGGTCGAGGTTTACATTGAAGTCCAGGCTTGACTGCAGAAGGGATGTACTCACGTTGTTGCTGCTGTTGTTCCGTCATACCATTATTCCCTCGACTGACAATACCATTGTTATGATTCACGCCGGTAGTCCCACTTGCATTCGAGTTCCCATTCAAATCCGAATGGGGAGTCAGATTAATTGACAGACTTGTTTTCTTATTTGACATGACTGTTGCAAGTCTGTCCGTGGGCTGCTCCGATGACTGTTGTTTAGCAGGAGGATTCACTTGTTGTTTAGCAGGAGGATTCACTGGCTGTTTAGCAAGAGGATTTACAATTGAAGTTGATTGAAGCGTGGGTGACTTTACTCCACGGAACAACTCACCATTTGAGAAGGAATTTGTTGTTGTGGCCGCAGCACCGTTGCTGAACTTGACACAAGAGGAAGAAGAAGTTGTAGATTTTATTCGTGTCTCTGTTGAACATTCCACCTTTGCATGGGCACCGCCAAAGAACGACCCGGAATTCAGGTTCTCTGTCGATTGATTCTGGAATTGTAATATTCTGCTTTTGACACTCATTTTGACTTTCCTTATTGACAACTGACAACACAGTGGCTTTACTAATTCAATTGTTCTTGTAGTATTGGAAGTGTGAACTTTCAAATATTTTAGTGAGTCACCAGTAATAACAATGTTGTATAATTGTCATACTCTCAATAATATGGTTTATTGAAGTATGTACGGCTGTTGAAAATCACTTTTTATTGAAGCCTTTTTTGCTCTTGAGCAATATTGGAATTAGTTTTTTTCTGTATGATAAACTATATTGGCAGGACTGATTAAATATAGGCGAATGTTAATATGTATCATTATTATTTTTCCTGCCGTGTATTTTTAGGGCTAATGATTGCGTACGAGGAAAACTAGACGATTTCGCTAACAACAGAGGAAAAGCCATGGCTTGCTTGCCACTAACTTTATGCTGAAACTTTTGGAGTTAATTTGGAACCACAGATGAGAGAAACGAATATAATAATAAGGTTCATGTAACATGTATGTTGTACATGTATAGCTGAACTGCCTTTCCTTCAGTTATTAAAAACTGCGTGTATCCAGCTGAGTGGTACAAACTTAACTGACAGTGAGTTTCATTTGTATGCAAGGAGTTTGAATAGGTATATTTCACATAAAATTAATGTTCAGACAATATTTCATTTAGTCAGAGACGCAACTTTTGCACATGTAACCCTCACCAGTTCAATGTCAGTATTAAACATGGAAGTGCAGCAATTAGCAAACAGGGAAATAAGAGATTCAAGGTATCTCTTCTTATAAGTATAGCGTATCTGTTGCAATTTGCAATAATGCCGGAAGAAACAATTGCATAACCTAAAATACACACCAGTAAGTACACATTACACAAGTAATCTGCAGTCAACACACAGACGAAGATAAGTATGTAGGTACTTATATATGTAAAAGTATATACACAAATAAAAATTTCACTATGACAAGCTTAAACGAGTCATAGGTGCACAAAACAATACTTTTAATCTTAACGAGGACCACTGTACAGTGAGAATGTAATAATAGTTTGATGATCGCTATAGCTGATCCTTCAATGTAATAATAATATTAATGACTATCAAGGATTTGGAAATATCGCCCCAAAAAAGGACACTCAGATGAGTGTCGTTAAAGGATATGCTTTTTGTACCGGATTTTCACGGCTGTTATTCAATTATTGTGCTTTACAATGACTATTTAGTATAGGTTGAACCTTTATATAGACTACATTTAATTTGAGACGAATTTCCGTAACGAGTATTTACACACTTGTATTATTGTCAGTACTATTGTTGCAAGCTTCAGTCTATTAGTACACTGCAAGCTTCGCAGTGTATTAGTACTGTAAGTTTTAGTGTATTCTGGCCATGTGAGAGATGATCAACTGTATACACTGATTGTTGTGTTTTAATGTCCAAAGCACACGACAATGTTCCTTGTCTCCCCAACTTGGATGAATACAGTTCCTGATGGAACTGACACACAAGTTAAACTGAATGAGGATTGGATTTGTGGAAGGAAGTCGCCTGTTTGTACGTCATAGGAGTGGAGAGATGAAGCATTCAGGGGAACCCACAACAAGGCATGAGCTCATACAACAACAATGCAAATAAATTGTTGTTTGTACGTTTGGTCTCGAGCAATATTTTCACCATGTTCAAGTACATATTATGCATTATATGGTACATAATAAAATACACGAATCTTAATGTTGGTCGCAGTCCGTGATCTTCAGCCTTTCATCTTTATATGTATGTATACTCACTTCTACGTAAATCAAATTAGATAGAAGGTATGTTTGTGTGCTACATTATATACAATTATATGTATATTATATGTATTTTACACTTTTAAGAAGATTGAATTTGCGATGACTCTACAGTATTTAATGTGTATCCATGTCGTATCTCAAGAAAGTTATTACGAAGGATACGGCGCTCAAGCACTTTGTTAAAACTCATTATATACTTATATATACGTAATATGTGAATGAGTTTAGTAAGCAATGTTTTCAAAGGGGACCTTACCTCCATGGTGCATTAGCATTTTCAACGATAAATTGTAAATACTAAATAACTCGACGTGTAAGCAAGTACATATTTACTGCTCTAAACATCTTAAAAGCTGAGATGAGATGCTCATGGAAACAGCAGCGTCTCGTCCCATCCCATATTTTCTGACAGTACGTAGACACTTGATTTTTTTATTATCTCACCAATATTAGGTAACAACATGGAAATAGTTTTTCAGTATTCCCATATGTACATAAAAAATTGTGTACATAATATGCAGGAAGGAATTCTCTTAGCATCCATACATCCACATTGTTAGTATACATATGCGCACCTGTACAACAGGTATACATATATACGTTCATCTTCAAGAACACTTGGTTCTCAATCTTATCCTAACAATGGGCAGTAAACCTTACAGGTACTTAAATTAGCATTTTACATACGCGTCCAGAAAAAACCTCCGAGTAAAAAAAATAAATTATTATTGTCAAATTGAGACCATATTTTTACGACAATAGCCCAATGACCATGAAACTAAAAGGTGTTTTTACTTTTTTAAGGCATGCCGTCATGTCACATACATATACATATATTTCATATACATACATTACGTTTCTTAAAGATAGCGAGTCCATCAGTCCATGTAGTATAATGTAATTTAGTATGAATGGTCATTCCTTCCTAATCGTAAAAAGCATTATTTGTGTAGTTAACTAATTTTCAGCACGTTATTCCGAATGCATGATTTCAATGTGAGCAACATGTAACATAAGGCACACGTGGCTTCCTGTCTCCCTTTACAACAATTTAGCCTAAATATACACTTCTACACTGTACTCATATAAATTCCAGGCATTTAAACGGATATTGACCAAGATTTTTTTGTGTTAAAAATATTTCATGCAGCACGGGGAGCACGGTACAGGAAGGAGCATATTACAAATATTTTGTGTTGATGATATAGTAATATGATGATGATGACTGTAAACAAAGTATGAATAATGTTTGCTTCAATTTTATTCTCATTAGAAGCTACTCGTTATGGTATAATGCGTAATAAAAATAGTTCTCAAATTATTGTTATTATTACTTGGACATGCATACATCATCTCATTCAGTGTTAAATTGTAGCATGTAATATTATCTACACATGTGAAGAGGCGATGAATGAGTCATCCTATATTCGCTCACATAATTAGATCACCAGCATCAATGATACTAATTTTTTCTATGTATGTACATAATGCACTGGTGTATAAGTTCATATCTACTTCACACTTAAGTATGTACGTACCACACAGAAGGAAAAAGTCAACTGTTGAAAAATCGTCTTGATTATCCTCGTTTGTTAAGTAGGTGTTTTGTGGCGGATGCGCCATCAATTTCAATATTTTTTGCATTGAACTTTGACAAGCCTTTGACATATGTAGCTTAATAGCTTTTAATATAACAATTATAGGTACTGGCTACTAGCAAAAAGGACAAGACCGCATTATTAACCCATGATTAGTCAGGTTAATAACATGTATAAAATAAATGAACACAGTTGGGAAAGTCTAGATAATAATCAACCAGTGCATTAAAAGTCATCTGTCTCTATCGGAAAGATTTCTTTTTTATTAGACATGGAAGTTGGAAACAGCAGACGGCCGTAGACAAAAGCTATATAGAATAAATTGAATATTGGAAGATTGCTAAGAGCCATCTGACACATGGAGGAAATTTTAAGGAGAGTTTCACTTATATGTGTCTTTGTGATATGGGAAGATAGATAATGGATATAACTTCATACTGAGCAAAGGTAGCAATTTATCAGGTGTGTACAAAATGTTGTACCTCACATGCCCCTGGCCGTTCTTATTTTTATTTTCTCATGTAGTATGCATATTCTGTACCAGCTTTTTGCTATAATAGCTCACATTTCCAGATTAAGAAGTCTATTCGTAAAAACAATGCCACTTTTTTGTATATCTCCATTTGCGATTACCCACTGTGAATGAGGAGTTCATGAGGATAAGAAAGATAAGTATACAACTTTATACAACGATGGAAAAAATACCTACCACGTATCCAGATTTCAAAAATAAAATTTGCATAATAGAACATCTTTGACAAGAGCTCTTATTGATATAGAGACAACCTACCTGAAAAGCACTCTTGGGATCTTCCGACGAGTCTCTTCTTATAGTGTTTGCACACACGGCAAGACGATGTTTCTTATGGGAAAGATTTCTTGGGAAATTTGTGCACACTTGTTTACTTTCGTGCACTGACCGTCGTTTAAACTCAATGAATCCACTTGATTTTTCTATAGGTTTTGTTATACTAAATTCAGTACACTGAACGTCTTTCTTTATACGACATAAGTACACTTAACGCGATTATTTAGTATACACTTATAGTATAAGTATACCACTATGTAGGCATATAGATCTATTGTACCTATATAGACAATTCAATGTCCCAAAGTGGTAAGGAAAATAATAGGATTTAAGAGAAGAAGCATGCAGAAATACATCCAAGTATGTATATAATGAAGCAAAAAGTTCAGAGATTTTAAGTTAAAGAAGGAAAAGTCCAATAAGAAGATGTTGCGGTTTAAACTTAAAGTAATGCACTCAGGATCTTAGGACAAATACGAATTTAATAAGACTAATTTTTTTGTTTCTCCTTTTCCTATCGTGTGTAAAGGTAAACTGGTGAGAGGGAAGTGAGAATTACGATTTAGTTAATACCATACTGCACTACTGGTATGAGTTCCAATGACAAGGACTGTCTTTAGTAATTCGATTAGTAATGCACGCCCGCACAAACCAGCATTTGTATTTATTGGCAGTTAGTTATTCATGTATGTATATGTAACTTTTAACTCCGCATTATTCTAGCACACAATTAGTAGTTAGTCCAGAAGCATAAATAATATTGCTAAAACAAGCAACTATAGACCGTAAATTACGTTCTATTATAAGTACATACTTACATTATACGTAACTCCAACTATATAGGTATGTACATGCTATATGGTATATAGGGGTAGTCTAATAAATTCAAAATTCACGTCATCTATTTTCTATTAGTATCACACTACAGTAGTGTAGAGTAGTTGTGTGTATAGTGTTTTTAATCTTGTATTAGCTTAACTAACACTACTATAGGATATTTCTACATGCAAATGTATCAACATTAATATTTAACGTACTGAAAGAGTTAGTTCATTGCTGTGTATTCTATACTTACTTGTATAGTTTAATGTGTGTACAACACTCCGCATGACATCATCTCATATGGGAAATAAAAAAATAAATAAGCTCCGCTTCTCGGAATACATGCAAGCCCACGTTCATATGTGTGATTTACACACATGATTGGATTTGTCAACAGACTAAGATTAAAGTTTATCTACACTACACTATACGCCGGGCTCTGGTAAATAACCGAGTTCACTGAATTTTGCACTAACGCATGTAAATTCTGTGTAAACTTGGCGGAGATAAGATACGATTTGGCTTAAAAACTGAAAGAAGGAGCTTATACACATTACACATACATATGCAGAGATACATACTTAAACTTACGTAAAGTTACATGGTTTAAAAATCATGGACTCATATATAAGTCCATGAATTTATATACTTATAGTATAGTGTATGTACTATATACCTATAAGTATCTAAATACGTAAGCTTCTTTTGAAATTTGAGCATTAACTTAAAAATTGTAAAAAGATGTGGTCTGCCAAATGACAACCAAGACCAAGAGTATAAAAACACATTGCAAATTCATTACAGTTAGAGGACAAGCCAACGTAGAATGATACATGTACATTGTACATACATATAGTATGTGTAGAACCTGATAAGAAGAGATTGAATGGTTACTGTCAGTATAGTAACAGTAACATATGAATTGACAGATGATTTCTGAGTAGCTTTCTCTCAGACGTTGCATATGAATCACTTCAAGAAATTTTATGACAAATACACCAGAAATGTGGTCCGGAAATCGTAATAAATACAAGAAATGTGGGCATTAAAACTACAGAATAAGGATGAAATAATGATTCAAAATAGAAGAGTGGGAATGATTTTATTTACAAGCTTCATGTAACCAGCCTCATGACAGTACAAAAAAGTTTGTAATTTAAAAACACTGGGTACATATTTCTTATTTACTATTTCTTATATCTTATTATACTTAATTTTAATTAGTATCATCGACTATTACTAATTGCTGTACAAATTAAAATAAACGCAATTAATAATTGGTAAGTATACTTACGATTTAGTACAATAGCTACAGCAAATTCGACAATGAGAACACAGCCAAAACGTATAATTGTGCATGCTTGTAGGTAGTTTGTTTTAATTTTAAGTCAATTAACACACAAACTATTACACATTAGAGCCTTTTTAAGATGTTAACACACGTAAGGTGACGCAGAATGATGACAAAGTCAAATATATCAGATCAATCGATTAGTTTAAAATCTAGTGTTCTACAATGTAAGATAATGTACAGGGAATTCGTTTTGATAAATAATAAGGCAGACAACAATTTTGGTTGGATCGTCGCAGGTTCGTATTTACGCTATCAGAAGAAATTCGTGCTCTAAATCGCTAGATTGATAACGAGCGTTGTAATTCGAGAAAAACTGAGAAGCCCATAAGAAGAAGTACACAAACAGGAGGATAAAGATATAAATAAGGCGTTTGTAGGCCCCTTCGAGGGAAGTTTCAACTTGCTACAAAAGAAATTGGAAAATAAAATAAATTAGAATAACATAAAAATAAAGTTGTAAAAATAAAAATAGAAATTCCAGTTTTATGGAAATAAAGCTTTATCAATGTCCAGCTGTGGCTGTGGTTCGCAAATATCGTCATTACCTGGTCCATCATTTCCAGTAAATATAGCTAAGATTTTTTTCTGGAGCTCTTCCGGACTGTAAAGTGCCTGGTCCTCGTCACCAGCCCGATTCTCAAAAGACATTTGTCTCCTCCGTCTTTCTTTTAGAAACGCAATGACCAATCCATATTCCTGATCCGTCAGGGATCGATCTTCGATCATATAACTCAAAAGAGCTTTGATATTCTCAGGAACTCCTCCAATCTCCTTCTTTTTGAAGTCCGCATAACATTTTTGAATCAACGAGTAAGCCGTGTTCAGCGGCATATTCCTATGTTCTTCCGGTTTCGGTGGCCCCCGCAGGACATGAACGGATACACTTTTATGAGCCTCATTATCAGGTCGGATAACTACTGCAAAAACAGTTCCACGTAGAGCCAGATTTTCAATGAAATTCGAGATTTTTACATTCGGCTTCGGAAACATTACATCCACTTTCAGCGAGAATGCACTTATAGCCTTTTCAACCATACCAATATATTCCGGGCTGGGGTTACCAATAGCTAAAATTTCACAATCATTAGGAATATCCTCTGATGGGGTTGGCTTTCGGAATGACGACCCTGGCATGGCTATCCTACCCTGTGGACTTTGCGATCTTTGGTCCATCATATCTCCTCTGCCTCTTCCGAACGGCGGAGGGGCTCTTTTCGCTGGAGGAGGACCGTCATCCTCCCTTCCTCTGTAATCCCTTCCAACGGGGAAATTTCTCTCAGGTCCTCTGTATGGCGGGTCGGACGGCGGTCCCGGCAGGAATCTTCTCTTATCTTCGGGGCCTCTGCTTTCTCCCCACGGATCACCACCTCTTCCTCCTCCACCTCCTCGATAGTTGCCACCTCCGCCTTGAGGGGGGCTGTACATTCTGAAATTTTAAATCACAACATTGTTAATTGTTATCACATTTTAAATTTCCAACATTATTGTATTTAATAACTCATTTTCAACACACTTTACTTGCTTATAAACATTTTTAACACTTGCTTAAATCCCCACTATTCTCATCAATCATTCTATTCGGTACTAATTCATTGTGTATTTTGTAATAATTACCTTATTACAATTATTATTGATTCAATTCAAATTATTGAACAACAAAGAAAAATGACAAACAATGCCCAAACTACCTTTAACGCAGTTTCTTTAACTGACGTGGCAAGTGGCAAGCCTTCCGATCAGGTCAAAATAAATATTCCAAAAATTCTAAAACCAGTCGGCACTTCTAAATTACTAAACAATAAATATTTTTAATATTCGATGTTTATTATTTTCGACTGTAAAAAATAATCCACGAATGCACAACAGACAATTTCTAATTATTTAATAAATCAGTGCACAATTAATGGCGGAAAAACGCTATTTATTTAATTTTTATCGCAATTTCTCTGGGAATTTCTAAAATACAGATAAACAGAGGTCAATCAAGAGTTCAAGAGGTCATTCATAGAATGAAATTCATTCTGTTCTGTTGTGTCGTCCTTGTCGACCAGATAAGCAATGAGAAAATCTGAGAAAACTGAAAAATAAAAGCATTTTATTCTTTCTTCAATGGCAAATCGGCAAGATTGAATTTTCCCTCCAGGAGCTCGTCAACTGATGACGCTCCCGATTGGTCGTCGTCGATCCTCTATTCTTTACAATATAAAAAGTCAGCATATGTTTCCAATGCATATGTGTACATGTGTATATGTTAAAGCATAGGGGGAGGAATCCCATGTATTTTATATGGACTACGGCACATGATGCATTTCAAATATATCGTCAGCAAAGGATCCCAAAGTACTAATTTGTATATCTTCAACACAAAAGTTGGCACTTTCGGATACTTTACGATTGATATGTGGGGCTTTATTGCCTTTTATTGTGTGTGTGTGTGTGTTTCCCGTTCCCGTGTCGTCCGTCGCGCTTTTTATTGTGCTGCCGCAGTTTTTCCTTCCTTCAAAGCACAAGCGTCTGACTTTTATTCCCTATAATTTATTCTTTAAATATAAACTATTTAATATTTAAGTATTTTAGGATTAAAAGAATCGCTTTATTATATAATAAAATAGAATTTTTAATTTAATTTAGTGTAATTTTAAATTAATTGGTGACGAAAAAGCTTATTATTATACTCAATTCCGTCAATTAAACATTGTGAAACAAATCATGATTTTGTCATTTTTGCGGTGAATTTTAATAATAATTAATTGTTATTATTATAATTAAATTCTAAAATATTGTAAAATTGGTGCAAATTTAGATAATGATAAGTTCCGTAATGACTGGAGGAATAATGAGCTCTGTCAACGTTGTATCCTCTTCTTATAATTATTATTTGAGATCCTCCAAGAAGGATGATCAACATTAACAAAATTGATTGTTGTAGTCGCAGGGAGTGAATTCGGATCAACCGAGGTGACGACAGGATTTGTGCGGTCCGCCGGGTACATCTTGGTTGATTTGAATACTAAAGTCCCTTAAAAGTAATTTGTAGTCGAAAGTCATTTGGAATTGTATTAAGCCTTCCTGATCTGATTCATGAGGTTATCTTTCCTGACTGTTTTTACTGTCTGTTGAATATTGTTGCTGCTTTACTGAAAAAAAATCGGAATTGATAAATCGATAATAATTTATTAGACACGAATTAAAATATATTAATAGAGACTTTAATTTGAAAGTATTCGAAACATCGAAAAGGTTGTTGTTGTTAGGGTTGTAGAGGTCACGGAAATTATATATGTCATAATTGAATCATTAGATGTTATTGCTTGATTAATAGCTTGATTGAGGCTTTGAGAGCGACTTCCAATTATTCTGTTCCTATTCCTATTTATATATATGAATCGAGTTCGAGGGTTCTGAGGTTCTGTCGATTGATACAATCAAACTAACATCTTACACATGTGTAAGATTCTGGAAGGTATTCCAAAAATTGTAATAATCTGAGGTATGTGATTGTTTTTTATTCTTATGTATGGGATTTGGGAGGATATTTATTATAAATACTTAATACAAAAGGATGATATTGATTGATGTACAGTCTGACCTGACATGTGTTATTGGTATTTTTTCAGATTGATCACACCACACATCCCAAAAACAAAAACCATAACTACTGCTGGATCTCAAGGCTAATAATAAAAACAAGTATTAGTAACTTAAGTTAGTTTGTTACGAAGACGCGACGACGATTATATTCCATTAGGAGGAACAGTTCCATGCCTGTTTAAAATATTCCGAATAGAGAGGACTTCTTAAATATTAATAGCTACTCTTAGCTGTCTAAATGGATTATCCGTTCCCTCCTGGTTATAACAATCGGCCAAATCAAGGGCGACAGACCCGAGCATTCGGTTTTCGGAACCCTGGCTTTACTCATCATCCCGCCCCGAACCAGTTCAACTTCCCTTTAAGATCCAGTCGCAATTTCCCACATTCCTTCACTCCTACTAATAACCACAAACCTGCAAGAGTATCTAATCATCAACATAATTTTGTCGATGGCACGATTAGTGGACAACCGAATGCCAACCGGCAGAATGCTAAACCTATACAAGACCGGAGCAGTAATCTGAATATGGTCTCGGAAGGAGTAGTAATGGCACAACCACAGTACAGAATTTTCAAGCGTGGGGATACTCTTCCAGGGATTTCTAGTCCTGTCAATTTGGGTGCTCCTGGCATTCAAACCAATGAATCCATAGGTGCTAGCATTATTAGCAACGAAGTTTTACCAAAGGAGGATAAGTATCCCGCTGTGAATGATAATATTAATATCGACAATTTTTCCAACGAGCAAGTATCTTCGGATTCTACTAATGTCAATGGAAATGGCTACGAACAAGAGAATGTGGATGCAACTGGCAATAACAGGACCTTCCGGGGACATTTGAATCGAACACCAATCAGTTTGGTAGCGGATATTGCTAGATTTCATGGAATTGCTACTGAGTATCGTCTGACGAATGAGACAGGTCCACCTCATGCACCTACATTCACTATAGTTTTGATTCTTGGTGAAGAGCAGTATCAAGCACAGGGTACAAGTATTAAGAAGGCTCAGTTGGCAGCTGCGACAACAGCCTTGGAGCAAACAGCGCTTACGTCTCCTCCGCCTAGAGCTCAGCCCAAGAAACCATTTCAAGCTGGTAAATAATTTTGTAGTCATTTAGACATTTAGTGCTCCTCTTTTGTTGCAATCTGGAATAATATTAATTAGTTTTGATGCTAAAAACTGTACTAATGTTTGTTGCAGGTGGGAAAATCAATCAGAAGCGATCGAATTGGACTATGTCTCAACTAAACACGCTCGCAGAAGAGCTTGGGGAAACAATTTCCTTTGCATCAGAAATGGTACCAGTCCCGAATCAGTTCAATAAGTCATGTGTTGTGGCTATACATATAGGCGACAATGTGTTTACCGGCGAAGGTCCTAATTTGAATTCTGCCAAAAATAATGCTGCGTTAGTTGCCCTGAAAGGGTTGATACAAGTCAAGAAGAGTCGAGAAATAGCAAAATTATTAGAACAAGGGGAATCTTCAGAAGAACCTGAATCTCTTAATACAGATATTAAAAGTCCCATCTCTATAGTTCATGAAATGGCATTGAAGAGAGGGATGAAAGTCAATTTTGACATTGTCGGTGAGCAAGGACCACCACACATGAAAGTTTTTACTATCAAGTGCAGCGTAGGAATACTAGGCACTGTAGCACTGGAAACAGATGGAGAAGGTTCAACGAAACAACTGGCAAAAAAAGCATCATGCGAGGCGATGATTCAGAAACTAAAGGATATACCGATGAAGCAACCAAAAACAGCAACGCTGAAGTCAATTCAGAACGGACTTAAAGCGAAGCAAAAGGTTTCTCGAAAAAAACCAGCTACACCAGTAATTAAAATAGTCGATAAGCAAATTGTGTCTCCCATCTCACGTCTTCTCCAAATTGCGCACATTCGCAAGTATAAGGAACCCGAATTTGCACTAGTAAACCAGAATGAAAGCCCAGAGTCAGCTCTAACGAAGAGTCAGGATCGTAGAAATAAAAAGAAAAAGCCATTTTTCACTATGCAGGTATTTATGTTGGTCATTTAAAATGTTTTTTGGAAATTATGTTGTGTGAATTGCTTTTTACAGGCAATATTTAATGTTTACAGGTAACAGTCGGTCCCTACATTTGTCAAGGATCAGGCTCTAACAAGAAGTCAGCAAAGAAAGCAGCAGCTGATGCAGCCTTGGTCATGCTAGGGTATACGCCCACCGAGACCAAAGAAAATGACTGTGGTAGTGACAGTAACGAGCAAGCTGAAAATGACCCTACTATTTCATTGATGTCTTCGGTAGGGAAAGATATGTCCAGTAGCAAAAAGACAACGGATTTAAAAATAACATCTGGTCGGCAGATCGTACCCGGAGTACTTGTGATCAAAAGTGCAATGACTGGTGAATTTTAATTTTCATATGGTTCATGATTGACAATTTATCGTTAATATTTCGCACCTTTCAAATAACTGATTTTTTTTGGGTACAGGAAATTCCAGTCCTGCCCCTACTTCTGCTGCTGTTCAGGAAGCGATTAAAGTTAACTCGGCGACTTCACAACCTATTGCATATAAAACTTTGGACGGAATCGGAAAATTGGCTTACTTAGCAGATCTTCTTGGTATTTGCGTGTCCTACTCGGATTTTCCTAAAGTAAGATTTTATCTTTAAAATACTAACTGGAGAATTAGTGAAATAAAAAAAGAAATTCTAAAGATTGAGAGAAAAGAAAGAATTTATACTGATTTATGAAATGAATATGTTTTGCAGAAAAATGAATTTCTGAGCGTTGCTAGTTTGGGTACGAATCCACCACATGTTGCACACGGGATTGGTCCTACTAGGGAGGAGGCGCAGAATTCGGTAAGTTGTCCAACAGTTTTGCAACTACAGTTTTAGCAATGCTCATGTTAAATTTAAATTAATTTATTAATTCTTCTTTCGTGTATTACTCTACAGGCTGCTGTGCAAATTTTGGAGGAACTCTCGAGCAGTGGGTTGGACAGCGTTGCAAGTTCATCTCCACAATCAAACTCAGTGGAGCTGTGAGCGCTGATTAACTTTTAATGTATGTATACTGTAGAATATGGATGTATTCGTTATTCGGTATTCCTTCACGGTTCGGAACTTTTAGCTTGTTTATTATTAGTTTTTCATATTATATTATTGAGGTGAGGACACCTGGAAACTTTATTTTCAACGGTTAAATTATTTACGTAAATGATTGTATACGTAATAGCATTAAAAATATTTTGAAATTCCAGAGAATGTGACTGGTTTTTCGAACTTGGTGGTATGTATATTTATACAAGGCGTACATCACGAATATTAGTAAGTATAAGTATATACAGCTACATGTACGTAGTTGTTGCACATGTATTAGGGCCCCTTGGTATTTGAGCAAATTATTCCCTACAACAGTAGTAGAGTATTACTTCTTATGTAATACGTTATAATAAATTCTTAAAATATTATAGTCATGTTGCTGTTGCTGCTCCAAAGGTTCCGATGCCTGGAGAAACCATAAATGATACGGTTTCTCTTGGCATGCAGATTAAATGTATCTTTGTTTAGAAATGGACCGCACAGATTTCACTTAATATCTGGCTGGTGACTAACTTTTTCAACATGTTCTTATCCCTGTCTGTTATTTATTGTTGTTTTTGTAACTTATTTCTCGTACTTATACTAGTTGAGCATCGCACCGATTTCGGACTATTAAATTAGTCGTAGTAGTAGTTTGCTTACTTATTTATACCTTGCAATGAGATTGTCACTGGTCGAGATATTTTGAAATCTACCCAAAGAATAAGCTACATTCAATTCAGTGTGAACGTTATAGAATCATATAGAGTGTATTGATGTAAATCAGTAAATAATGATAAATAATTTGGCTGTATATGTATAGTTAGTTAATTATTCATCAACAATGACTATCTTGTTAACACGTGCGATTAAAGATTATTGTGAATTAATTAGCAATGACTATAGTAGTTGATAAGTAAATAATTTCGGATGTAAACATACTTGTGTTCCTGTACATGTTTGTGCGTTGTCCTATAATATTAGCCATATACATCCCGAATAGTGCTACCAAATCCTATGGTTAGCACAGTGACATTACATATGTGGTGATGAATCATATTCATAATATACTATTGGATCTTATTGTTAAGGAAAAAATTGGGGAAATCGCTGTAAATTATATTTAATGATTAACTACATTAGTTAATTGTGTATGTAAAGCTTCTTCTATGATGAGCCTAGTAAATGGTGTCTTTGTAGAATTACGTGGATACATCGTTTTAGAATTTTAAGCATTTTCTTGTTGTGGTTGTGTATGTATTTATTTACGAACCGTGAATATTCCTTTGTAACTACAGTTGCTATTACTGTTCACAATGTTGGGTCCGGAGGCTCTTAAGGAAAGTTGTAAAATGGAATTGGGATGAATTCTTGTGAAAATCTTTTAAGACATTGGGTAGTTGTTGCTCTCGCAGCAACATGGTTATGATTAAAGCTAAAACTGCCAATGATACGGTTTTGTCTTACGGTTGCGTGGAACAATAAAAGCCATTGTATGGAAATGTGTTGTTAATGTTCGTGATCATTTTGATGCATATGTTATCATTTTCATGTGTGATAAACTGTAGACACCACAACTAAATTGATGATATGCGCATATTGTTTGCTGTTGTACTGGTATAGAATCATTAATGAAAAACGTAATTTGTTCGTTTTATTGTTATTTACTAGATTATTAACAGCTTAAACATATGAGAGCCTCTTTAATTAATTTTAATAGATTCTTTCTGTGTATGATCCAATTTTATTGGATGGAGATATCAGCGCATCCACGGAAAGTCTCTTGTGGTCCGCAACCAACGTCCCAAGTACCATTTCCACAGTCACCCCAGCCATTCCCTGCTTTGTAGTGCCATTGGAGGATGCAGTGTTTGCAGGTAACTCCTGCTGGGAGCTTCACCTTTGGATAATAGTGACCGCTATCTCCTCTGATGAGAAAGTCGGTGCCACCATCAGCCATTTGCAATACGTGCTGGTCGAAGCAAGATTGTTGCTCTTGAGCATCTCCGTTAGTGCAAAGGCGGAATTCAAAGTGTCCCAAATGACTAGCTGTCAATTCTACGTCGATGTCCAGGATCTGGAACAACAATGCGTTTATTAATTTGTACTACTTTAGTAATATCAATTTATTTGATTAATTTAATTAAATATAAACGTGGTTGGTAATAAAGTATAAGTATTACCTGTCCTGCTCTGTAATTGCGAACAATGACTCCCTTGCCGTACATGCCACCATTTTCGTTATCACGGGGGCGGGGAAGATGGTAAGCATCGCCGCATTCACCACACCTTCCTCCATTTTGTTCGTGTTGAACCTATTTAGCATGGAAGAATACACTCATTTAGAGATGCTTCAATGTAATTCAACGACAATATTTTTACCTTTTAATCTATTTCTAATTTTTTGCATATTTATTTTAAATCTCGTAGTTTGAGTAAACTTACTGCGGCACCTCCACAGAACAATTCGTTGTCGTTGTAGTTGATTGGTGGGTTAAGATGGGCGAATTCTTGGAAACGCCAAAGCGAGGAACGATTTGGGGGTTCCAGGAGACGTCCATGTCCACTGACATGGACGGCAAGGGCGATTCCCAAAAGAGCAATTAAAGCGTATCGGAGCATTTTGAATTTATTATTTCCTGGTAACTAATCCTGTTAACGATCCGAACTGACGAGTCCTTGGTGTAATTAATTGATTTTATACCTGTCCTCATCTTTACAATTTATTCTTATCTTTAGCAGATATGACATAAATTCTTATTATTACATCGTAGTAAAATGTAGATAGAATGTGCTATTGGATGTAATCAATCATTTTAATATGTAATTGAAGTTAATCCTTTGATCAGAATTCATTATATAATTATTTCGAAAACATTTGTGATAAGATAAGACCTGGTGATTTAACTAATCCGTGGGTATAGTCATATATGGGTAAAGGCGGATGTTGAATTATCTGATGCTTCATTATTAAACGTTGACTTCCATCATTCTTGCACGTGCAGAAAAACATGATTTACAGAATATACGAAATATACTCTAGGATAATTACGGATTTTAGCAATTGTATAGGAATGTGCTTGTAAATTTGCTGATGTAATTATTTCATATGATGCAGTATATGTTATTTATTTTTCATGCTAAAATTGTCATACTATTTCCATAAAAAATTTTGTTAATAAATAAATAATCCCAATAATAAATATTATACAAAATAACCAAATCTTTAATAAATCCCAACATCTGCACAACCACGGAAAGTCTCTTGGGGTCCACAACCATTAGCCCCGGTACCGTCGCTGCAAGTTCCCCATGTGTTTCCTAAGTATATTGGGTGCGTTGTTAAAATCAGGTATTTCCCGGATCTCAAGACAACTTCACATTGACGCCAATGCAAAATGTGCCTGAAATCCTGGAAATTCCTGATTTTAACAACATGGCGATTGTCAGATAATTTCATACCAATTTTACGGTCAACGATTGTTTTACTTTATAATAATTTACATTGTTACAATATAATTGTTGTAAATTCCGGCTTTGACACTTTCGTGATGTTACCTGCAGTATACGTCCATTGGAAGACACACTGGGCACATTTTACACCAGAGGGTAGCTTGAGCTTTGTTTTATAATTCCCTTTACCGAACGTTGTGACCATGTATCGCGTTCCAGAGCCATCTGCCAAGGGGAGGAGATACTTGTCAAAACAAGACTGCTCTTCTGGAACATTGACTTGATTCCAGGGACAAAGCCGGAATTCAAAATAACCCTGCGAATATCATGTCACTTAAAATATAACACTGTGTAAGCTGGTTTACATAACCAGCTTGACACTGTGTCACCGTATGTAATGTGTCGTCAGAAAGAATAGAGGAATTTTTTGCTGTAAATTTACACCTTTTGCTTATTATGTTTTAGTATATGTTGCTAATAGTTTTTTGATAGTTAATACGTTTACCTTATGACTGCTGGTCAAATCAACGTCCACATCAATCACCTGAAAAGTTAGCAATTGAGTTCCCAAATTTGATAACTCACGTACCTTTTTTCCGTTTTCAGTTTGTAGACAATCAAAATGATCTTACTTGTCCTGAGGTGTAGTTCCTCACAATGATTCCCTTAGCATACTTCCCACCACCTTCATTGGCCCGTGGCCTTGTCTCATTATAGGGATCTCCGCAAACACCACAGTTACCTCCATTTTGGACATGTTGGACCTTACAGTGGAGAAAGGAGAATGAAAAAGCAGATTTTCATAACAAACCCTTTTGTTGACCAAACCATGGTGTTTGTTATGTAAGAAAGCAATACGAAAAAGAACTACAAAGTGTTACCGTGAATCCGCCGCAAAATAGCTCGTTGTCATTGTAATTTGCGGGAGGATTTTGATCAGCAAACTCAGGTAAGCGCCATATGGATGATCTGTTCGGAGGATCCATCAGCCGCCCGTGGCCACTTATCTATGAAAAAATGTGTGTAGAAAGATTAGGTTTAGGTTGTTTAAGGTTTTTTGCATACTAGTAATTATACAAGTAGTATGTATGTAAGTATATCTGTATTACAGATGGAAGGACTAGAAGACACAAAAATAGTATTTTCATGATGAATTTATTTATCTCTTTATAAGATATCGCCTCTAAAGATAACAATAAACTTAACCAGATAAAAGTTGCCAACTTAAGATCACATTGATTTCATTTCAGCAGTGCCATTTCCTTTTATTATCCCTTGGAATATCGCTGAGAATTAATTTATCGGAATCAACTTCAAGAAAACTCAATTTTTATTGTGCTAGTAATGTCACATTTATTTTGACCTATATTTTCCAGGTTGAAATTGAAAGCATTATTGTGTACAGATTGTGAGGCGCGATCTCACTTCATAACATATTAATCTGTCTTTAGGATTTTTTGATTGAGCTATTGTAGTTGTTTTCTCATGTAATTGCGCTGAATACCTAATTAATACAGTGACAGCTTAGAGTCAATTATACCTCAATATGAAGCCTAAAATGTGATAATTTGTCATCTAACGTCTCGTTAAGTCAATCGCTAAAATAATTTTTAATGTAATAAATTCAATTTATAATCAGGAACATGCATTCAGAGCACATTTGAACTACTAAAGAAGACACCAACAACGTAAAACAATGAATCTCCTCTCATCAAAATGTATGACCCACCGCAACATCAAATAAATTGGAAAGGTACACATACACCGTTTGCTGTCGAATTAAGTAAATTATTGAAAAGCGTAATTTGTTCGTTTTTATTGTGTTATTATTTAGAATCGATAATTAAACATAAGTACGGAAGCCTCTACAGCCATTTGCATAACTGTTATAGTAAAACTTTGCACATGGTTATAGCTAATTAATATTAGCTTTAGTTAGGTAAGCAAAGGTTTTATTGGATGGCGATATCAGCGCATCCACGGAAAGTCTCTTGTGGTCCACAGCCAGCGCCCGAGGTACCGTTTCCACAGTCTCCCCAGTTATTACCAGCGGTGTAGTGCCATTGAAGGATGCAGTGGTTGCAGGTAACTCCTTGTGGGAGCTTCATCTTTGGGTAATAGTGACCGCTGGGACCGGTGATGGGATATCTGGTACCACCATCAGCCGTTTGCAATAAGTGCTGGTCGAAGCAAGATTGTTGCTCCTGAGCATCTCCGTTGGTGCAAAGACGGAATTCAAAATGTCCCAAATGACTGGTTGTCAGATCTACGTCGATGTCAAGGATCTAAATAAAACGTTCAGTAAATTAATATTGTCCATTTATTAGTACAGTACATTCTAATATTTTAATTAATACAAATATAAGTTTAAAATATAAACCTAATTACATAGTAATGAATTATATAAGTATTGTTACCTGTCCAGCTCTGTACTTGCGAACAATGATTCCCTTGGCGTAGGTGCCGCCATTTTCGTTAGCACGTGGGCGTGGGAGATGGAAAGCATCACCGCATTCACCACACTTTCCTCCATTTTGTCCGTGTTGAACCTATTTAGGAAGGAAGTATACTCATTTAGAAACTCTTAGGATGGTTTTCAATGCATTGTCAACAAAAATATTTTTATAGAATTTATTTAATTATTAATATTGTTGGTTTAAATCTCATAGTTTGAGTAAACTTACTCCGGCACCTCCACAGAACAATTCGTTGTCGTTGTAGTTAGCTGGTGGGTTAAGATGAGAGAATTCTGGGATACGCCAAACCGATGAACGATTCGGGGGATCCATGAGACGGCCATGTCCACTAACGTAGACGGCAAGGGTGATTCCCAAAAGGGCAACTAAAGCGTATCGGAGCATTTTGAATTATTATTTCCGGTTACCAACGATCTAAACTGACGATTCCTCGGTGTAACTAATTGCTTTTATACTTGTCCTCATCCTTAAAATTTATTCTTATCTTGTATTATGTTCTTTACATTGTAGTAAAGGTACTGTATGTTATTGGATGTAATCAATCATTTTTTAAATATGTGATTGAACTTAATCCCTTGATCCCCATTCATTATGAAAGTATTTCAAAAACATCTGCGATAAGATAATTAGTCTTAGCGGCATATATTAATTTAATTAAACATTTATGTACATAGTAACATATAGGTAAAACGGTGTTCTTGATCATGGTGTAGTATATGATACTTCCTTATTAAACGTTCTTCCATCATAGCCATTGCATATGCATAAAAGCATGATCTATATAATGTACACAACGTACCACGAAGTTAAAAAATTACGGATTTTAGACTCCGGAACGTTCAATTACAAGGCAAAGTTACCTATGTCCGAAGTAACTTAATTCTTTAGTAACGAAATAAAATACAAGTGCTATTGTCGTTAATTTTTACATTAGTTCTAAAGTAATCCAAACATCACTACTAATCCATCCTTTCATGAATTAAGGTGTGTTGCAAAATATTTCCGAGATTAGTGAAGATAAGCATTTTGCTCTCTTTTTACACTTGTAAACTGCAAAAATGTACAAAATCGGCCTGCAACGGGTTAAAAGTCAATACAAATATAAGTACATTGATTCGTACCTGAAAAAATTGAAATGGTTATGTTGTTTATTGAAATCTAAAATAATTAATGATGTCATTATTTATTTGCAAGGTTTTTAGCGGACTTCTAATGCTTTTTGAGGTTGTCCAAATTCATCACCCATTGAAGATTTAGTACATGCTTGCCAGTAGTAATTTTATTGCCATGCTTACTAATGCTCACATAGCAATTACGTACTCACAATGCATACAAAATGAATTTTCAAATTCCAAAATTATATTCCAAATATCCAAATAAATAATTCCAAAATAAAATGTAAGAAAATTCCTCCTTCAAGGTTGTGCTTGTTCAGGTGTAACTTTGAAACAATTTCTGATGTCATTAATAATATTATTGTTGGTATAGGTTTGCTGATTAATTGTACAATTATCTGTGTTCCCAGTCAATCAAGTCTTTCCTCGTAGTTTTCCAAGAAATTTTAACGCATGTTTGATAAATGTCTCGTCGGTTATGCGTATATTTTGGCATGATTATTCATTCAAATAAAAAATCCACATAAACTTTTAGTGCCACCAAGAGTGCCACTTATGACAATTAAGGTTTACAGTATAATACTTATTTTTCTAGTAAATCTTTTTGATTTTGTTTACTCCTTCAAAAGCCAGTTGTGCTGTGTGCAAATGGGAAGTCCACACTATAAGTGTAATAATATGAAGATCAGTATACATGTCTGATAGCAAGTGTACTTGAACCTGAAACTTGAAAATGAGTAAATTGCACTTACAACTAAATTTTACAAGGTAAAATGTTTCCCCGCACTCATAATGAATTTACTATGTATTATCAGCAACAATTCTACGTGAGATTACGTTTATCTCAAATTGATATACCCAACGATTGACATTAAAAAGTGCACGAGTCAAAATTTATTTCATGAAATTTTCAGTGATATATGCCCTTGGTAAAACAAACAAATGTATTGTTTAGGACTTAGTAGGAATCCATGATGTAATCGCCCGATCTGGAAGCTTATAGTGTCTGACTGATTTGCAGGGCTAAATGTTTTGATATCGGATTTAGGTGCTAATAAACGGATTAATATGCACTCAAGGAAGAAAAACATTTGGTACGAATGACTTTATTGCTGAACTTGGTTTTAAGTGATTAAAACGAAGCCAGTTTGGGGATGATAAACATGAATTGACTAACTAACATCATAATGGCAGTAGTATGTTTATAGTAATTTTAGCAGTATATAGTTATAAGTATAACTGAACAGGTACGAATGTGCAAACGTTTCATTAGTCATGGGTTGAATATTTTTGTCTTTTTGTAAAAGAAGCTCCTTGTATTAATAGGCACAATAACATAATATTGACCTTAATAAATTTGAATGTCAGAGCATGCACGGAAGTTTTCTTGTGGACCACATCCCATGCAGCTAGTTCCATCGGGATCAACTCCCCATGAGTTGCCTGGAATAATTAAAATAATCATTTTAAAATTAAGATTTAAAAACAATTCAAAGCTCAAAAAGCTTGTAACTATTGATTAATTTTGCTAATTTTGGCTTCCTTAGCTATTAGTTAAGGCTACCAAGCACGTATGAATAAATGCCTGCAAAACTAACGTAAAAACTCTTACCAGTATTATAGTGCCATTGTAAAACACACTGTTCGCAAGTTACTCCTTGGGGCAATTGGACATCGTAGGTGTACATATCGGCCTCATTACGTGGGAGGTAGAAGCGACTGCCAGTATTAGCACCAATAACCTCAAGTGGGTATTTGTCAAGGCATTCTTGGCTTGCAGGAGCCAAGGGGTCATTATGTGGGCAGAGTTTAAGCTAGTAAAATAAGTTATTTAGCTTATATTTGATTAATTATTATGTTTATAGACATTATTTAGGATGATAAACTTCCGTGTGATACCTCAAAATAACCCTTGTGAGCAGCAGTCAAGTTGATAGTTACTCTCATTGCCTATAAATAAATATAAATATTATGCCAACTTACTGGTTATTAAGTATTTTACGGAAATGTAATATATTTTTAGCAGCTATACCGAGCCAGACTTGTAGCGCCCAGTAATAATTCCCTTCCCATAGATACCACCTCCTTCGTGAGGTCTTGGTTGAGGTGCGTCGTAGGGGTCACCACAGATACCGCACTTGCCTCCATGTTCTTGCCATTGGAACTGAAAGATAAAAACAATTATTTTCTTTCATCGATGTTTATTGAATCGGCCCCATGGACGACACAAAGTTCTAAAAATCTTTAGAATTGTCAATGATTTAAATGATTAATTTTGTTTATATTAATGAAGTACAATCTTAGTTAATAAATTAACTAAAATCTAAAATTATCTAACGTCTTACAGCGAATCCACCGCAGAACAATTGGTTATCGGTGTAATTTGGCTCCGGATCGTATTGTGCGTACTGACTAAATCTCCACAAAGTAGCCCGACTTGGAGGATCCCAGAGCATGCCGTGAGCATCGACGAGATGATCCCCGGCAAGGGTCATCACGACTAAAAATGCCCCCAAAATTAACTTATTCATTGTGCCCGAGGTTTGAGAAATCTCGGCAAATTAAAAAAAATGATGTTCGTGTAAAGAATGAAACTATGACTGGTACCAAAATCGGAGTCTTCCTCCGTATTTATATGCTGAGTAAAAATCGTAAATCACATCCACCTGCGTAGGTAATTAATCCCAAATTATAAAAACATAACCAATCCTCCAGGATTACTGGTTTTAATGACATTGACAGCGATGACGAAAATAATCATCGTCCTAAGACTTTATTAATACACAGTACATGTATACCGGAAAGGGAATGATAAGAAAATGCTACAATAATATTTTCCGCTATCGCCTGTAGTCTATATCCCCAATATTAGTGGAAATTGTCAGGTCCTATAATGGACAATGATTACCATCATTTCATCATCAAGCTTTTTATGGTTGATAAATGTCTCCCTTGTGTAAACGGAATTATCAAAAATTATGGTCCTGGATTAGTCTCAGAATCCAAAGTACATCAATGTTTGCTTTTGTACGTTTGCATGTAAGCATAAGTATACCTATAGTATCTGTTCTTTAGAGTTTATTTTCACCATCCACCGAAACTAAATTCAGTGTACATCGTATGTTTAATGTTCGTCGTTCTATACGTATGTTTTCAGTTTTAACTCTGACGAGTCATAAAAATGCCAACGGACTTAATCTCATTTTGAATTTAAGTCGGCAATTACTTTATTACCCTTCCTGCGAAGTATTTTTAAAAATTTACATCAGAAGTCATATATGCTTGACAATTAATACGTCAGATTTTGCGTAAAAGCAAACAAATGTCGTCATTCGTCCCTTCTAATTTTATATTCAATGAACTTTACATGTCTCAATCAATGAGCAATCTCAATCCTAGTTTCATCTACATACTACATACTTACACAATGTTTAAGATCTCAATTATTTATTGGTTGATGAATTTGCGCTGTTTGGAATGTTTCAATCAAATAGATGCAAAAATATGCATTTTATTATTGACAATTAACAGATCCTTGTACAGTTGCTAGTTGCTACCAATACCGCTACTTTAATTCAATAATAAATATTTACGCACTCGACCGAAAGCCCAGAAAGCATCAATGAACCTTGGTAAAGTATCTGGGAAAGATGAGAATTGACTGACACAATGCTGAAGTATAGAAATCAGCGATATTGTAATCCTTGCAAACAACAGCATTTATCGAAGATATTACAGATTATTATAGTTTGAAGATAGTTTTCCTGCTTGTAGTTTCGTTCTGTTGACACGACAATGAGAATCATTCACCTGTCACAAGTCCAAATCTAATATTTATTTGCGTTCGCATACCTCAACAAAATGGATGTTTGCCTTGAATGAAGTCGGCTCTGTATATTTTGTATGTATTGGATTATGCATTGTTATTTATTAAATGTTTATTAAATTATGGAGACGTACGTGTGATTTGCAATAGCAACATTGCATAAATTTCAAGTAAAATGGGATCACCTACCTATGGTAAAACCCGGTATTTTATTGTAAATACATATGATGCAAAGTCTCATAGATCAGAGAATAAATAATCAAAATAAGAAAGTGAAACTGTTAAATGATTGCAGACACGTCAAATGATGTTAAATCTAATATATGTAGTAAGTATATAATTGAGTTTATTAAATGTTTCCAAAAATGTATCGTTGTTCTAACATGTCTATATAGTTAAGTTTATTAAATAAATTCGTCGTCGATAACAAAGACAAGCACTAGTAATTTCCTAGAATTGTATAACAATATTTCCATGATATAAATGAAATATTAACAGTTCACGAGTAAAAATATCTATTGGTTCATGCTTAAAAATACAAATTGCGTCAAAAATCAAAGATTCTAAATTAATACAAAATTCTTACTAAATAAATAAATTGGATATCTAATCATAACAAATGATACTCTCTTCTAGTTAACAAAATGGTATCAAAATTATTACTAAAACGCACGTTCGGACATCAAAATGCTTATAGTTATACATGGTTCTACATACAGAGTCATAATATAATATGTAGATCTACATATATATCTATATAATAATTATTACATTAATTGTATAATATAGTTCATCCACATTGAGCATCATTATGAAGATTAATCCCTAGCTTTCTTGCAAACCTGTTCAATGTGTTTTTTCACATAACTCTTTGCATAGCTGTTCTTGCAATGAGGACACACCGCTCGGTCACCTGAGGAAATATAGCGTTCATTTTGGTTTATTAATCGGGCTCCCACCGTCATTTAATAAATACTTTGATCTTGCTCTCACACCTTGTTCCCGCACATGCATATTAATATACCAAAAATTTACACAGACCATGTAAACCCTTTTAATATAATTTTGTTTAAAATAGTGTACCTGGTTTTTGTGACTTATTCTGTGGTGTGGACTTTCGAGATGCACCAGCTTCTTGTGTTCTCTTACTGGCCAATGGAGGTCCTGGAGCCGGTGGTGGCGATGTAGCAACCCGACCTCCATGTGGAGAAGGTGACTCGGGATCTCCCTGGAAGTCTGGAAGTCCCTGCCCAGGATGAACATTAAGCGACTTTCCCCGGACGGATTGTTGTACTTTTTCCAAATCATGTCTCACCGTGTTGCTAAAATCCATACAACAACAGTAAATACAAATAAATAATAAAGATATGTACAACAATAAAAATTACATTAATCAGCAAAGCATATCTACGGTGTAACATACATACTTATATACAAATAACATTAAACAATTCAGCAAGCTAAAGTAACTTACAGCTGCTCCTGCATAGCTTCTTTTGCATTCCGCAAGCTTTCATATTTCCCCAATATGGAGCTTTGGAAGAGGCGATTACTTTCGTGGTTATCCATAACGTTATTTTCGATACGCCGAAACTCCCGATCACACCGTTGCTCCAGGGCACGAATTTGCTGTTGGACACTATCATGACCCATTTCCATCCCTCTCCTGCCCGTCGAGGTTTCCTCCCGTAAATTGTGCAAGTGTCTCCTACACATCTCCACAGCTTCTTCAATACTTGACATTCTGGACATTAGTCGATTTTGCCTTTCCTTCATTATCCATTCCGGAACCTCGATTATTCCCATGGGCTTACATTCAACATTTTGTTGAAATGGCGGTGGATTCATGTCTTGAGGAGGGTGATAAACCGGCTCGTTTTGTTGGATCATTTGTTCGTATGTGTGGGGGAAATTGGCTAAATGGAGAGAGACAAATTTTTAAAGCTTATTTTAAAATCTTATTTATTCAATTATAAAATAAATCTTATCCATTTAATTATTCTACAAATTTTTGGCAGAAATATGTACCTTTAATGCAAATATTAAAAAAGATTTATATTATAATAATTAATATAATTAAATTTTAATTAAATTTATTATAATAAATTATTGCCAAATATTCTTTTTACACTTACCGTACATAGTGCGTCCTACCCTGTTTTGTAAATAATTTCCTGGTTAAGGGAATTATCCCAGTGGAGCCTGCAAGAGCTTAAGGTTATGACTTGAGTAATTTGAAAAAAAATATTGATTATTAAAACACAAAAACTAATTCTGTTGTATAGCAGCGACGTCCGAATGAAAGCGCAACATAAGCGGTCCACCGTCCAAATGCGTCTAAAAACAATAGAAATGTCAAAGTGTCAGCAAGGTAGGAAAGGTGACTTGTATATAGTATACGACCAAGTTGGGACAACAAGAAAAGCGATAACCAAATGAGCGTCGAGGGACTGAAATCGTTTTAAACAACGTTACTTAAATAAGCTATCATATTGTAGTAAGTATAGTTAACAGTAAGCGTGTTGTATACAAGATTGTGAACACTATGATTCCTTAAACCCGACAGTAACGTTCTTAAGTCATACTTGTATGATTTCCAAATCGTTATTAGGGAGGAAACAGAACACCAGCAGGTGACTTATTAAAATGCACTATGCAGTGTAAGGTAAATCCATGTAAATCTAAAATTCATTTGTTCCAAGGCTTCTGTCCAAACTCGTGCAGAGTAATAGAGAGCCCTTTAAGCTTTGTTCATTTCAGGTTAACGTTTGTTTTTCTTAAGCTTCTATTACTTCTTAAAACAATAACTGCTACAACTATGAAAGCTCGCGTAGCTAATCAATATCTGAAATATGGCAAGTGACAATCTAGTTTTAAAATAAATTGACTAAGTTGTATAATAGTAAATAAGGTGTAATAAAACTTTATTCAAATATATAATGCAAAATAATACACATGAAATTACTACCAAACAACACTTTGGAAGTAATTCTATATATAATATAGGTATGTAGTTTATATATAAACATGAACCACTTATTACTCTTTCAGCTTCAGTTATTAAGTATGCCAGTTATGTATATGTATATAAGATATGTATTTGTGCAGACACAGTAAATTCGTACCCAAATAATTAAATTAACTTATAAACTAAGCATTAGCCCAATCATATTATTATTATAACACGACTTCTTAAAACGTTCAAAAACTTTTCGTAGTCCATAAATTCAATAAATAATATATAACATTTCCAGTCCATGCAGCATCCGTGGAGAAACTTTTTTTTAAAACAATAATTACATGATATGTATAACAGTATATATATATATTATCATCATTAACGTACTCATCAGTATTAATTTCGTTTACAGAAATGAGTTTCCTGGCAGAACTTTCACAATATTTAAAGGATTCAAGCATATTTTACAAGAAAATAATAACATGCTTGGAATTGGAATACACATACATTGTCTACACATTGTAACAGTATAATTTTTTTAAAATATTAGTTCCTTCCACGAATAATAGGGTATAATAATAAAATTATACATTATAAATTATAGTTGAATATGGAAATTATTATTTGAAATTTAGTCTCAACAGGTAGAGTTCAAGGGATTTCCCAAGGCATACTTATAATATTATTGTCTTATTAATCAAATTGAGAAGTCCAACACAGAATTTTTTCTATAGTATATAATAATTATTATAAATCTAAATAATTGAACGACCCGTAAAATATAAATTAAACGAACGGTGAAATAATAATAGTTTATTAAATGCAGGACAAAGATTAATTGACTAAATGACTGTAACGGTAAAATGTAATACGTGGCTGTGATTTAGCCTACAAATTGACAAGATAATTCCCCAATAAAAAATTATAATAATATTAATATTCATACGATGAAGTGTAGATTAATTATAGGTAAAGATGTTCTGCTTTTCCCCTGTTTCGCTCAATACACGAAACGGTTACGTAATATGCCATATCGTATTCTATAAATAATTGGCTACAGGTATAATAAATAAAGTACATATTCACTAATTAATACAGAAATCTTGAAATCCAGAGAATTTAAACCGAAACATCGACTATTATTTTTTTAGTCAATATTTAACCTTTAGAAATAAAATTAATAAAAATTACTCATTTTTAACGCGTACTACAAAACATTGTGAATGCGTGTATTTCCAAATAAATAATAAAACTAAACGTGATTGTGAATGTCGAATAAGTTATTGGATGTATAGATATACAAAATTATAAGTATAATTTACAGTTTAAACATTTCTAAAGCGACACAAATCTACTATCGAATTAAGCTATTATTATTATCAGTACGGTATAATATATGTATTTTTTTCTGAACCAGTAACAAATTAAATGGGTCATTTTCGTTTTCTCCGTAGGATATAACCAACACATAAAATCCAGTCTGCAAAATTCCAAATTACTCGTAATCACTTAAAAATTATTGTAGGTGCTAGGTATTCAGCTTCACCTTTATATAGTATATAATGTATGTACAACAACAGGAGAAATGCAACCCGTTTAACCCGATCTGACCCAAATGCATTTAATAACATATGTATAATAAAATATTAACCCTCACTACAATCATAGTTATTATTTTTTCAGCCATATTGTTCTCCATGGAATCGAGCTATGGGTGTATTTTCCTAAATTATAAGTAAAAATTAAATGATGATATGAATATTATTAATAAAACCATAACCTAAAATGTGCAATATTTCTTATCTTATTTTATACAAATCTAAAACCGAAGTACAGTACCATGCGCGTCAACGCGCAGAATCACAATTAGGTTGTTGTCACCTGAAGTTTGCTTAATTATAATTACCTATTATAAGTATACTTAACCAATTAAACAATAATAATCATTATTATTCAATCACACTCTCCATACAATCATGATCATTTAATTTTTGAAGTTATTATGTAACTGCATAGAATCAAATTTAATAGATTCCCTGCTCATGTTCACATTATTTATTTATTTAACATGCCACTTTTAACAGCAATACTATTCTGAAGAATAGTACCATTTTATATGTGAAAGTCTCCCTGATCAGCAATGCTGTGTAGTATATTCATATACAAGAACATATACATGGATTAATTACATGGAAACATTTACCTTTAAAACGATAGCTTTATTTATAGAATAATCATTATTACGGATGGAACTGTAGTAACGTTTCATGATTCACAGTTACCTAATGTCATTAGTTCAATTTCACATATACCATGTATATACACATTCATTCTAAAAAATCTCATAAAAACAAGACTTTCGGTAAATACACATTTATACACTGAGGTATTACGTTGTAGGTAACACTTCATGGTTAAAAATTATTACCTATATGACAAAATACGTAACAATATAACTTACAATGTACTACTTATAATTATTTTAATTAAATACAGAAACAAAATTATATGCTGACATCACTGAAATATGCAACCATTAAAAATTGCATTAAATAATTGCAGATAACGAAGCAAAAAAAACTAGTTGGAGGGGTGAACTCCAAACTAAAAACATGGATATTAAAATGGATCCACTATTAAGAATAACAGCAAAATACAGACTTAAAGAACGCTTACGGAGTGTTATAAAACCAACAAGAAATTATTGTTTGAATAAAAAAAATCTCGCTTACATATAGTAAACACGCTTGTGTATCAAAGATATGTATAAGTATAGGATCATAATATATTGACTGATAATTTTTTTACCTGTAAACGTTTCAATTAAAATTATTGTTTTTCCCTGAACCTGAAGAGTTGACAATTTCACCCCTGAGATTTTTATAACAATATTATTATTACAATTATAACATTGATTTGCAAACCTATTGTTTTTTTGCGGCCATAGACTTTTAATTAAAATCAAGGCTATTTTTCGGTAATGAGATTTCCTAGTTTTGTAAACAACGGTATATATAATTACTTCTACTACTACAACGGCACGGTTTTTGTATTATTGGGTTCAAGCCATAATGGCTTGTTTTGCTTATTTACGGTTTATACTGTTTTGTGTACTACTGTTTAACAATACGGCTTATTATTATTGGATTCATTTATGTTTGTTATTGTTTGAAATTTGTATCTTTGTTTCCTGCGGGTTTGCTATAATGAAAGTTACGACGGCATTCTTAAACGTATTTACCTTCCTAAGTTATTTTACAAATTATTTTACAATTTAAACATTATTGATATGTTATTTCAGGTTCCTGGTTGTAAAGATGCCAAGTCTTATCAACTTGCCTTTTCCAAGAGCAAAAAGAAGATAAATCACTGGACAACTTTGACTGAGCAAATTTCACATGTAGATATAGATAAAATATGGACCTAGATTTAAACTTATAATTAACTCAACAAATTCCAGAAAAATATTCAACTATTGTACATACAAATATACATCTAAACACCAGTGTTCCGCAAAAGCGATCACCATTTTAGATGAGCAGTCACGGTAAAGGAATAGGAATGAATGAACAGGATAAATGTACGGTTAGCACTATACAGAGGAGCGGAAAAACATATAAGGTAGGCAGTTTTATGAATCTTCAGCTTTACAAAAATCTTGGAAAAAAACTATTTCAGCATTCCTAGACTTTTTCATAGTATGCACAAATATATAACATTTAGTCTTTCAGCAAAAATTCTCTACAAAATATTTTTTAACATATTTTAATGTAAAACCTAGTAAGCGTCTTCAAAGTCACGGCTGTTTAACGCCGCATTCCGTCTACGATCGATCAGTACTTTCCAACATTAAGAATGTAGATCCCTAATGCTATCTTAAATTGGGATCAGTCCGAAGCGGTTTCGACATAAAGACAAAAACAACGAAACAATTAATGCAAATCGATTTCCTATAGTGGTTAATACAAGGTCATGATGCGAGCCTTCCAGTATTACATCTGTGGCTTCCACCATTTTAGTTTACTCAAGTTTGGTGACGATCACCGGCATTAAATACGCGAGAATAGTCGGCGGTGTTAGGATAATTTCTTCTCCAGCTTACAATCCGACTGGTGTACGTGATAGCTAAAGCTTTTAATGGAGAAGAAATAACTACCGTCGAACATGACCAACAGCGATTGTTGGTATGTAATCTACGTGCGGGCATAGGACAAAAATCAGTTCAAATCGGGGTACTTCAGTGACGCTTTCATAACTTCATAATCTCCTGATCCAATTTGCTTGAAAGCAAACACCGACATAATATATAGCAGTACAGTTTAATAAAAACTACTCATCATCAGACTAGATAATTGAATCGAAAATATTTCGTGTGACATTGAGTTACACCAAACTACTAATCATGAACCAGACAAAGACGAAAAAACTATCTGGTTCATTCCGCCTTAATTATTATACATGATCAGAGTTATGCGTAATAACAATTCTAGTGCATGAATATTATAATCAGGCCTAGCATCATTACGTAAATCTTGTAACATCTTCAATCAGATACGGAAAACTATATTCTGTTTCAGTCATTATCACTGTATGGATAACAACAACCTATTGTAGTCTCGTTCTGTAGTTGTTTCGAGAAAACGACACACTTGTTTTTTCCGTTCGAAAAGAAACTATAGCTTAATAATCAGACTTTTTAAACATAATTAAAATATGTTCACATTCGTAAAAAGAGTAACTGAACTATGTTGATATTTTAGCGATTACGTGCATGATTATAGAAATAAATAATAACATTAATAGTAATAATTAATAACATCGAATTAATTGATGATTTCTTTCTATCACTGGAAGATACGAGCCAACATAGGAAGATGGACATCTTGGTCACGGCACAATCGGGAGGGTTCTGATGTAGAAGACACTGATTTCCCTACAAATTATAGGCATGAAGGAATTTAGGATTCAAGTGATGTGCTTTAAGACAGGAAATGAGTGAGCGAGTGAGAGTCTAATCAGAATAACAGGAAGTTAGCTAAAGACAAGGTAGCATTATTAGCGGAGTTGGAAACTTAATCATCTTCATGCACAGAATCAAACTTGCAGTGTCTACAATAATTTTGTTTCATACTCAGGTACGTATAACAACAATATTTTTCAAAGCTATTGCGAATACGACGTGTAGCCAGAATCATCAGCAGATGTAGTATTTAGAGTTTTATTCATATTCGTATTCATCGAAGTGTCGGAGGACTCACTAATTGTAAACTCTACGGGCGGAACGGAGAGCCCTTCAAAGAAAGCGTGCTGAAGAGCATCTTTGGCGGTGATACGGTCACGAGGATTGAAAACGAGCATACGAGAAAGGAGATCTTTCCCTAGCGGACAGATACCAGGAACTATTAAATCCCAATGACGACCTATTCTTGGTGTGAACGACTGTGGAAGGACACGTGCTTCACTAGGCCATTCCTCGTCCGAAGGACTTCCTATGATACTGGAGAGTAACAAGAAGCATACAAATTAAGTTCTTTCAATTCTTTAAATAAAAATTAATGAACAGTAAGAACACAAAACGATCAGTTTCACTCACTCAAAGATCTTTTCAAGTTGGTCCCGTTCGGATTCCCCTGGAAACAAGGCTTTCCGACGATATAATTCCGCAAATATACAACCAACAGCCCACATATCTAAGGGGGATCCATAAGAACTTCCCAATAGAACTTCAGGAGACCGATACCATAAAGTTACAACCTGATTAAACGAAAATGTATTCTTGTTATTCTTCAACAATTTCTATAAATAACTGATACGTTTGTGAATGCAATAATATTGTCTTACTACGCTGGTAAGCCTCATGGTAAAATCGTAAATTTTGGCAAGTCCAAAATCTGCAAGTTTAACTTGTCCACTGCGACTAATTAAAAGATTTTGTGGTTTTAAGTCCCGATGAATTATACGCTGACTGTGTAAAAAATCCACTCCACATAATATTTGAAATAAAATATCCTGAAATTACAACAAATACACATTTCACAAATGAGGCGGCATTATATGGAGTGATAGCCAGATAGCATAACAATCAACATTCCAAAAAGATTTAAATGGTACATCAATATTAGAATATTCAACCAACCTTAATTTTTGAAGTAAGCTCATCTTTAGGAGTCATTTGAATAAATTTTGCTAAATCTCTTTCAACATATTCAAAGACAAGAAAAAGAGTGAAATTATTTTCTCCTCCTTGCCGAGGACCGTGACATACATCCAAAAAACGGACGATATTGGGGTGCTGGAATTTATCTAGTTGTCTTATCAGGGAAATCTCCCGTAATATTGAGACTGGAACACCATCTTCGTTAAGAGGAATCCGCACTTTTTTCAGTGCTACCCAATCCCCGGGGTGATTAATGTCCCGTGCCTTATAGACTGTTCCGTAGGCACCTGAAACATTTTAAAATTAGTTTACAAACTCAAAAATTCTTCTTCTCAGCATCCATTCATTTTAAAATAGCCATTACATGATTCAGACTTTGTAGTAACAATAAAACGAAATTCGCTTATAAACAGCTTTATTGCTATCTTAACTAAGTGTGATCTATGACGTAACCATCTTGCCCGACAATAACATTTTACAATCCTATATTTAATTTCCCATGCTATCTTCTGCATTTATTCCAGCAGCAATACAAATTTAAAAAATCACTATATAAAATATTCCCATACCATTTCCGATGATTGACTCTTCTTTGTAGACTGTAGTTTGAGAGCGAGGGAAGTCGGTGGCATAGTAATCAGGATCAGGAAAGTCCGTTCGCATAGTCCCCTCAAGACGTGCCGTTGACATAAGGAAGGAGACTCCAACCAAAAGTCACTTTCGCTTACACTCAAACAGCGACTGCCTCCGGATCACTGTCAATTTAGCATTCTGCTCCCACCGTGTCCACAATTCACCATCAGTTCAGTCCAATCTAAATTTCAAAAAGACAACAACATTGTTACTACTGGAAAAGATGAATAATCAAACAAATCGGACATACGATTCACAAACTTTATCTAAAAGCTTTCTTGATAATCAAGAATTTACGCCCCACAATAACGTTCATATAATGTAACCTATGTACACGAACCAAAAACCAACTTCTAGTACAATAACAATCCATTCCGCACGTTCATTTTTCTATTAACCCCAACAAATTACCTTCCTACCAATAAATAAAAGTCATGTACACTGCGTTTCCTTACATAATAATAACTGCGGTTAATTCACGATGAAATGTATTCAAGTCACAAGCCTTTAATTCCTTGAATATAATGATTTTTATTGCACCCTATAATCCTAAAAAGTAAAATTCACAAAAACTTTGTAATTTCACGGAGTATTGGCTGGCCAGTATAGGGTAATGATTTTACAAAAATTCGCTTCTTTCAATAATCCTCAATTTACTTATTACACTTATTAACTTCGTAATGTTCTTCAGACAAGTCAATCATGTATTCACAGTAGTAATCACTGGACTGGAGAACTAGAGTTGTCGATAAGTATACTTAAATACTTAATCACTTAATTCTAATCATCCATTTCCCTCAGCAGTTTCCTCTAAAACAGATTCTAAGTATCTTTCCCTTCAAACTGGACAGTCTGACCCTATATGCTTTTATTATTGAAAACATATATATCCATTACATTTGTGAATGTAAAGTACATTATCAATGTTTATGCTTGACACTGTGGATATTACAAGTTGTACATATTATAGCTTTGCATCACCTGTATAGTATAGGATATAAAATTGTCTTCTGAAAATAAAACTAATAACAATTAATCTAATACCATATACATAACGAAATATAGTGGTTGTACACAGGTAATAATATTCAAAAGTCCGTTCAAAGAAATCCTGGTCATTCATACATAAAACCTTTTAAAAATCATTCACCTTGGTTGTCACAAATAATTCCAAATAACATCCTTTATATAAGTACAACAACGGCATATATTTAAGTTTCTATATTATATTCTTTCCAAGAATCTAAAAGCAACAAGTGGTCCTTTCTGCCTGAAAGAATGCATGTCTAAATCCTTAAAGGCTACTATCGTCAATACTTGTAAGTATCTCAAATACACCGCACGTACTCCCAAGCCTATTGAAACTTTTATCGGATTTCTATTTATAAACAAAAAACTGAGAGAGCGCCACAAAATTTCTAAAAGATCCGACAAAAGGGGCAATAATAATAATAACTGCAATGTCTTTCACATTTACTTCTATACTGGAATGGTTCCCACAAAAGTAACTAAAACTACATAACGTACATGGAACATTCACCAAAATGAACTTCTATTTCTCTCTCCTTGACTTAAATTTAAATCCCACAAAAATATAATACCGAATGCAGTAAGAAATTACATACCGATCACTTACATTTCAATTCCAATACATTAACACAAACTCACACACTCAATTTAACAATCCCACAAATTGTTGGCTTATAGTTTTTGCATATTCCATATACAGGTTGGCTTACATTCAAACCTTTAAATAAATCGTTTTCATGTGTCCACATTAAAAACAATCATATCACTTATTATAGTTATCAGGAATACAATTTAGTATATCATTAGCGTACAAACTGCATTTCCATGGCTTTCCTCCAGAAACAAGAATCAATCATGTACATAAAGCTCTGAAAATTCGTACGTACATACACATGCACTGACAGTTCCAATACAAAAGGTAATTTATAAGTATCCAGTATGAAATCGATGAAATAACAACTGTTTCACAGGTGAATCTCATACACCAATACTACATCAAAATCGCTTCCCGACCAATGTAAAGTGTGTCTCTCTCGTGAAACGACGAGCACAGATACATACATATGCCACCGAAATTGCTAATAATAAATAAATGGAGAAATCCAATCATATACAACCATGAAATCGTTTCACGATCACACACAGGAACACAGATAGGGATGATACACACAGGGATCCTTCAGCAGGTGAGCAGAAATCGATATTACTATATGCCGAAATATTTCAACACATTTCCACAAAATGAAGATAACGCCGCCAATGAAGATTACTATAGTATGTAATGTTCCCAAATTAAGAACGTGAAGCTTATTCAATTATAATGTTCCAAAATGAAGAACGTGAAGCTTATTCAGTCCCAAAATGAAGAACGTGAAGCTTTTTCTCGTAATGCTCCAAATGTCTGAGTGTGATTTTGAGCAGATTTCCAAAATAAATTAACAGTCAGTAATAAATTATTATTATAACAACAATAATAATAATAACATAGGTATACAGAAACATGGACAGAGATATCAATTATCAGGGGGACCCTTTATTTTTCTTGGTTGTTATAATATTGCCACTACTATTGCCACACATTGAACCTCATACCAGGAGCAGCTACACTGAACTGACAGAATTCCTGCATGGGTTCGCCGTCAAAATTACATTGACGATATACGACCGTTCGCTTCCACGCACCTACCTCTTATGTACTCTTGTGCCTTTGTTGCCCAAGCCGGTCCGTCGAAATCGTCGCTGCTCTTACCAAAACCAAGAAGAACCAGTGCGTGCCGTGCCGTTGCTGCTCTTCTGGTGGCTCTTGTTGTTGTTGCTGGTTTAACGTATATATTACATATATATATATATATACTTGTAAAGTATTGAAGTAGTTTTAGTCAGAGTATGGAAGAAGTATTATGCCTCAACCTTACAACAATCAACGTACATAAACAGGAACAAAGACAGATCCTCCAAGGGTGCTTCAAGCCTTCAGCCGCCTAATTATTCTATAAGTATACAATGATACCATATATATCTATACATACTTATATGAGCTATATGTTCACGATCACGATATATAGGATTAAATGTGAACCATATAAAAATGTTAAAAAAGAAATCCTGAAATTAAGCTCCCCCCCCCTCAAGAACCACACAGTTCTTCTGTGTGGATTTAAAAATTGTGGAATTTAAAAAAAAAACAGTGTGAAATGATGAAATCACTGTGAATTCAATTATTCCTGTATGAAAAACAAAAGATTTACAAACCTATACATTCACATTAGTGATTTCACCAATAATACAACAAAATAAATCCTTTACTATAGATCTGTATGATACAAATTACATATAGTTCCTTTATCATATACATAATTACATAATGCTTTCTACTAAACCAAGGCTAAAAATCCTCACCGCAGTCCCCGGGTCAACTTTTTAATATGGACGACAATCTATATACAACAAGAAGTACCTCCAAACCAAGCACAAGTCCAGAACTCACGAGCACATTTCTATACTTCTCTATACAATACACAAAGACAGTCAGTCATATTTAACAAGAGCAAGGGCAGCAGGAATCAGCAGGAATCAACCAGAACAGTATGGATGGATGGCTGGTCAAAAGAAGAATGTTATTAGGCAAGAGCCGTACAGAAGACTATGAGGTTCTTCGTAATATGGTGGTAGTGGTGATTGGTGGTGGTGAGAAGAATGCAATTGCAATTGCCAGCCCGTCTCCAAGTTCAGAGTTAGCGCATTTTTCTAACCCACCCAGATTATTTCCCTTGTCATTCCCTCTCTGGAATCTCTCAATAACCCACAAAAGAGGATCTGAAAATAATATACTGATATATGCGAGACACGTGGGAATTACTAATTACCCGAAGAAAAAAACTAACCAGGTATAATGACAATAATTTACTCAAAAATAGGATTTCACAGGAACGTATAAGTACATCGTCGTCCAGCCACGGAGGATTTTAGGGAGCAAAGTCCTGTAGCTTTCGCCTTTGATTTGTTTATTAGGTAAGTAAATCCGACGAGATCATTTTGCCCCGAAATACATTATGCAACACATGTACATACATACAGATATATTTTTATAAGGCAATCGTGTATGATGATAAAATGATAATTCATCACACCAAAGGCGACGTATTCGCACTTTGAAAGCATCTTAATAAGCCACATTTACTATAGTTAAGTATGTAGCGGAATGAAAGCTGAGGCTGTCAAAAACAGAGTGGAGTGTTGAGAAAATGTCAAGAAAAATTGCGTAGGTATTTTAGACAGGTATATAGTAGAAAATTTTGTAGCATCTCCACACGTGGACTGAACTAAAAACAAATAAGATACAGAGATGTGGAAGATGCTCATCGCTAATCAGAAAATATAGTCACGTTTCCTCCATCGAATTCAGTGAAAAATTTCCCAAACAACACATTCAAAGTTCATCATCAGAGGAATACGGAAAAGATGAGGGTCCTCCTCCTGCCACATGTGATTACAGTCGGAGGATAATCTCATCAGGGGATATGTGATACAACTTTCCACAGATCTTCCTTCCAACGTTTTTCGAATTATGGCAACACACAACAGAACGATGACTTAAATTCAGACCTTCACCTCCAAGGCTTTGGAAATATATTTATTTACTTTCTGTCAAGGAAATGACTATACAGGATATATACTAGGAACCAAAAACTCAACAAAAAATCCACATTTCTACCCTTCACAGGAATCACACAGGGGTATGGTGCCGGTTATGTAGACTAAAAGTAACAGAAATCAATGTGTGAAGTGCGTACGTGGTGAAATACGCAAGAGGAATTATGTACCATCAGATTTTTCCGCAATGAATTTCTACCAGGCCATACTTTAAAAAACTGCCTGACGTTATGACACCATGTAGCAATTGGGTACTCCTACTTTCCTCCCTGCAGTCACCTATACGCAAACACACGGAAATTCATAGCATCACAGGATTGTGCAAGTTCGTGCAAAGCAAAGTTACATAGATGTACACACAAAGTCATAAGAAAATAATGGATGAACATGTTCCCAAAGGTAGTAGTATAGTATATTTCATTATGCTCCATGAAAAAGTTCAAAAAAATTACTGAGAGAAATATCCACAATATATACATACCTACACTTGCAGCTTGCCACTCATTATTCCAAAAGTTCTGCATCTCTCCAGCAACAGTAGGAGCAGAAGTTGATAAACATCCAGAGGCCTTACTGATTCGAAGGAGAGCGCATATTGGTGTGTGTTGCTCTTGGGAAAAGGTAATGTGATCAGAGATCAAGAAGAGAAACAAGGTAAAGTATGAAATACGAAAATAAAGTAGATATATGCACTTATATACGTGTAGTAGCTATACCGCAATGGAGCAGCTGCGTGCGTAATAATAAAATCCATCCGCACACAATTACATGACATCCAACGCAGGTATGCATATAGGACCCAATAACCCGTCCGAAGATACAAGTTCAAAGGCAAAGTAATTCCTTCAACTTACATAACTATAGATAGGGCTGCAATAACAAACAATATACTACACATACATAGACTTACTTGCGGATATACAAGTAATAGTATACTTACATACACGATTTCTAGGTCTGTCACAAGAGGTAACCCAGGAGGAGATCCTCAATGATCATAGATATAGTGGTATACAGTTTACTAACAATAAGCTATAGACATACATACTTGCTTTTGTGCATGTGGCAATGCTGAAGAAGTGTGGAGAAAACCTTTTCTACCTTTTCAAATGAATTCAGGCTTTAAATTTTTACTATTCTAGCCATATTCGAGAGCTTTACTACAAACCCTTAATAATCTGTAGGTATACACAAGAAAGATATATCTACTCATAACAGTGTTAGTGCTTAATATCTACACCTAGTAATTGTACATACATATACACCTAAAAGTACACTATAAGTCCAACTATATGGGATACAACTCATGAATGGACCTCGCATATCATTTTTTGTTTGATTTTTGAGCACCTTTACCTTTAGCAAGAGCTCCACAAACACACTGCTTCTCTTCCCTGGTAATAATAATTGTAAGTCAGCTTGTTTAGGCACACACACACACACATGCCAGATGCTGTCTCAAAAACGTATAGATACACTCGCGCTCTTTCACTCTGTACCTCTCCCATCATCCTCTTGCAAGAGAGAGAGGGGTATTGTCAGGAAAAATCGTAGGCACACCTGTCTTTGTAAATCTAGTAGCAGGACTTCGCTTAACAACACTACATAGTGTGTCTCATATGAAATTAAATCTCACAGAGCTTGTTAGCCTATGCTCGTAAAATTTTAACAAGAGACTGTCCAACTTTTTATACAATGCAGAAACCGCTAGAAATCCCGAATTCGGGCTTGTAACATCATAATTAAGATAACTTCCGGGTTGTTACCAATCAGCCAAAGAGATATTAAACCTCCGGCAAAAAATTTGAAAAGTATGGACTAAAGCAAATAGTCATATATAATTATTATTGTTTTAATCCAATAATGACAAGATCAACAATCTCACTCTAGAACTTTATAAGTTTCGTAGAATGTGAACGGCAAATAATGAGTTCATTCCATGAGCAAACATGGCGTCGCTCCCATACCTTAAACAAGTAAGATACATAATGACAGTACTTCTCCATGCAAAAAGCAGTAATGACAAGACGGAGATATTGAATATAATGAGAAAACATTGTTTTGTTCTTCCCCTAATCCCAACCTTTCATCTCCCTCATATTATTAAACGTACGCAACTCATTTATAACAGAAAATTCACATGAATATTGGCAAAATTATTGTCAAGTTTGGGAAGCATATCACGTACCCTTGTATCATTCAATTATGATGTTTCGATACTACAATCATTTACTTCTATCAACAATCAAATAAATCTTAAGGAATTTCACAAAACCACATAGTCAGAGATTCCGTCCAAAACATGAACACATGCTGACCCCACACAAAGAAGATGCAAATTAAAACTTTATCAGTACATTCCAACATATACAGATTGGAAATATGACTGCTGTCACCAATTTTCCGAATAATTAATCTTAATGCAAGTAAAACATAGAATTAAAGACGATGTAAAATATCGCCTACATTACTCAGAAACTGGAATGTAAAGCATTTAAACAACCTTTATGTACTTATGTATTTGGTAATGGTAAGAACATATTTCGTGCGTATAATTACACGTGAAATAGCCTGGTTGGTACAATAACGCATAGAACAAGCATAGATTAAAAGCTATAACATTGGATGGCAACACTGAAATACATCAATAATTACTAGCTTTTGAACGACATGTGCGATGAATTAAGATTAAAAGAAACTGGACTGGGTCCAGTGACACCCCCGAATTAGTAATGCAAGTTACTTCGCATATATTGCAAGCATCTTCAACTTGGCTCCAGTTGGCTATCGACAATCTTAACAGATGATCCACCAGAAAAAAAAACAAAGCTTATTACTGGACTTCTGTAAAGTTCAAGGAGGTAAGATTGAACTCTCTCTTCAACCCCATGGTCAAAGATACAATATAGGTATATTCTTTATAGGAAAGGTAGAACCTCATGCCACTTATTCTATGGTATACCAGATGAACCGGTGCCTAGAGAAATGTGTAAGGAGACGGCATCCCTAAATTCCTGATCAAAAATTCCTTCGATAATGAAATGAAGGCAGAAGAGCTAGATGAGCAAGAGTGTGCCGATGCGTGAAGATGTGCGTATCTATCGCCTTTTAGCATTTGATTCCAATATACAAAGCAGATGGTCATCAGAGAATCCCATAATTTAACATTTTGACTATTGAAACAAGATTTGAACTTGTGCTCGTGCCATGAACTTTCTTGCCGCATCTTCCCTACAGGACCGCAATAACAACAATACATGGAAACAGATGAGGAATAGTAGCATTAGAGTAATAACAGCAGCTTTAGAAGTAATAACATCAGTCTAAGGTAACAGCAGTTATAGGTAGTTCAAAAATCAAACTCTTGCTACATTATGTATTAAGAGATGCCAAAAAAATCTGCACTTATTACACACCTGTCAATTTTTACGCACGGCACGCTCTGACTCCACTTCATTCCTTCTACTCAGAACATCTCATCGAGTCTATCTTCAATTGGGACCTCTTGAGATGTATGTATAAACTTAATTATTGCACCTGGATTATATCTGTTTTAGTGTAAAGACTATCCTAAAACACTAAGTTTTCGGTCAGAGCCCGTGTATCATGACGAAGTCCGTCTGGATGCCTTATCAACAGATGAGCAGGACAGCTGACTACGTAGTCGTACATTTAAATTCATCTTTTTTTAGAAAATCAACAGCTGGGGGACTTTAAAAACTTTACCAAAGTACATATACATATAACTTGAAGTATACCCTTGTGAGAAACGATTTCTGGCCATTCTTTCTACACATAGTGGAAATAATCACAACAGATTAAAACCCACTAATTATCCTACAAGCCCTATAATAAAAAACATTAAAAACATACCTAAACGTTTGAAAATTGACCAAACATTGATTTTACTCACTAATGCAAGACCAAACGCGAGCCTATGTAATTGACTGACAGTTAGATCCTCGTGTCCAACCTTAATTGTCTTTTTAAAATACTTTTGAATGTTCAAAAAAAGTACTTACACATGCAGAAATCTTTCTGGATACACAGAAGAATATCCAACAAAATCCAAGACTTACGCATATTTTCTCATTCCACATGCTAAGTCTCACCTGGAGCCAAAAGCTCCAAGACATCTCAGCTGCACTAATACGATTCATTTGCATCGGAATCATTGATACTGACATGGTTGTGCTGATTTTATTTACGAAGTGATGGAGCACTACTTCAGAAATTTACAGCCCATCTCAAATGCTGATGACTGGTTGCAGTATGTAGAGTGTAGTTGCTATAGAGGAGGATAACCAAACGTCAAAACAGCTGTCCGGAAATTGACCCAACAAGAATCCCAGACTGAGAGATGTGATGATGAAAAATATTTTAAGTTTCAAGTACACGCCGTAGCAAATCGATAGAAACGTTGTTGATCATAATTGAACCCAGTTGAACAAATGATGGACGCATCGTATAAGCAAATCTAATCAAAATGCACAAGTGGCATTCATCGTCTCGTGGAAACTGATAGATATGGAAAAAAGAAAACAAGAGATACATCAAGGGTCATGTCCGACAGCATTATATAGCTAATAGTACCGTATACAGGTAATAGTAATCCTGAAGTCAATATTCGATCAAATACCCCATCCCATGATATTAGAAATCTAATATGCATTTTATCCATGTTCAAACTTTCAATGACCGAAACCACTTGAAAAGAAAATATTCATATCTTTGCAGATTAGTAGATACAATATTTATTTGCAGCGGTACACAAAATACAAAGTGTCCACATATACAGCATAGATGCTACAAATTATTATCTGTACGACATGGTTACAATTAATAGCTGTATATATTAACAACCCCAGTCAAATCTTGAATAAATACTTAAACTTGGCTTAACTCCACTCATTCACAGACCGCCTATGAGTGAAAATTTAAGGGCAAGTACATAGTAGAACTTACATACACATTTTATGTTGACAACCGTGTTATCTTCTCATACGCGAATTCCAAAAGTTTAAAAATACTTGCCTGTAGTATCTGTTTGACAAACACTTGAACAACGTGCCCTGTGGATTTAATTTTCAACTATTTATACTTTCCAGGTGGACTCAAGGCTTTGACACCTTGTTATACATGTTTCAAACGGTTTCAACTGCTCGTACAAGTTACAAATCTGAGAGATTTACATACAGTTAATACTCTTTTCCGTTACAGAATATATAATGTGATCATATATAAATCGTAATTTGCGTATTATCCGCATGAATGAAAAGAACATGAAAAGGGATGTATGTATAAAATGTATAAAGTTAAAACGCAAATGGTGTCAACTATAGAACTTTATATTTAACCATAGTACAAGAAGATATAAGTTAAGACTTGAAATGAAAACGTGGTGCTTGTTCACCATGCATACATAATTCCCCACAGTTTATCTCTCTCTTGTGTACATATTTAGACACCCAGAATCACCAAGCATAACCATAAAATGATGTATAAAATATGTTCCGTACTCGCACTATAAGTGACTCTTTAAAGTATAAGTATCTGCAGAATTATGGAAGCTCAAAACATTCCGCCACATATGATGTATAAAAATGTAATATATAGTTATCTCATGTGTCTCTGTCTCCCTTATATTCTCTCCCTCTTTCAAACTCGCACTGAGTAATTCTCTCTCTCTCTCTGTTTGTTTTCCCATGAATCACCCGTATTTTTGTCAACTCTTTGAACGCATAGCATAATACAGGCACGCAATCTAAGCACGTTCACCGTCAGTCTTCATATATTATACTAAATATAGGTAGATATACTAAACATGCAAGGTTATTCAGAAATATCGGGGCGAAAACTAGCAAAGAAAGATGCGTGTGTAAATTTTACAGACGACATATGTATGTGTATCCACTGGAAAACTGTCATTCATTCACACGGTTTGTTTCGAAACGAACACATTTTTTACTTTTGTTAAGTTTCACACGCAATAGAAACGTATCTACACACTAGAAACTATGTGACAAGGAGTGATTACAAATCTTACCACCCTAAAAGTTAAAGAATACATTTAAGTTCGACAAGAACTATTCAAAGTTATACTATAAACCAAATAACCTGGGAGATGCTTTCACATTTTTATGACAACTTCTATTATTAGAAATAAATATTATTATAGTGTTTCCACAATTTCCTACTCCAGTGACTTTCATTTCTCCATATCCTCAACTTATCCTGTTCCGCTGCTTGAACCAAAGATATAGGTGGCACAGATCGACTTTGCAAAAAAAACATTCGTTAAAGTCGGTTTCATTCTTAACAATCTCGTTTTGCACATAATGTAGCATTACAGGTTGCATTAATTCTAATTAATTTGATGTCAAAAACATAATACACGTATAGAAACGTAAACCGGAGCGAAAAGTTGGGAAATAAACTAATGCGTATAGATGTGAGCACTAAATGCTGAATATATGCAAACTGTCATCACTCGGTAAGCTTTGAAAACGAGCACATTTTTCACTTTCCTAAACTCTCACACACGCAACTAAACCCCTTGGACAACGTTTTTATGCCACAAAAACATGGATCATGACTCAAGAGGGACGACTATATAAGTGGAGTCTTCGTCTTTAACAACCCTCTAGTTTTACTTGTTCATATTTCTAAGTACACAACACAAAATCCTCATTTTAATGCTACTACTATCCACATGGACTGTGTCAAGCGGGTCTCTCATTATCTCATGGGAATCATCTAAATCAGGGTTCACTTCAATATTCCCTTTCCGAAAATTATCCCCCAGCTCTTTAACTTTCCCAAGATAATTCCCTTCTTAATGAACTTCATGTGATGATACACGGAATCACACATGAGGATTGTTTTTCTATCATAAACGTTTTTCAACACGTCATTTTTAGAACAGCATACTATAACTATATACATGCTTGCATATTATGCTTTAGTAATTTATTTTGTTCAACCCAAACCAACCTCACTGACATAAAATATTCATTATTTACATAATCCATATCAAAGTATTTACACTATCCCAAATATCAAGCAACAACACACAACCTTACTCAAACGAGCTATATGTAGTTTTAATCACTAACCTAAGTAGCAGCAATTAAAATTTGTACACAATCATGAACTTTGATTCCATGTAAGATTCCCACGGTTTACGTACATGACCATGTTATGTTCAAGCATCCAAGAAGTTTTAAAATACCATAGGGACCAAGATTTAAAACTATGTAGAAATTCCATACTTGGGTTTAAAAATCATACTGCATTTTTTAAATGTAACAGATCGGTGAAAGGCATTCAAATCACACAATAGAGACTTCAATTCACTGTTGCAAGACAATGCTTAGAAATGTAGATGAGATATAGATATGTATATATGAGAACCGGAGAAGCAAGTATTGATTATAGAAACTCTTACGGTACATGCATTATTAAGATACAACGTATAACAGCGCTAAATGTAAAAATTGAAACGAGACGCGTAATATTATACGAGAAAAGAGTAATTGCATTCAATTAAACTCATAAAGTCACACAAAGTATTCATGTGCGTGAGTGAGTAATAAATTAATTTGTAGAAAAACATGCGATGAAACAAATTGAACTGTTAAAGTCTAAACAGAAAATAGTAGATTGCAGACAGCAAAGTCACGGCAGGCAACCGAATTCCCACCGACAACCACTTTTCTGCACAACCAACAATCCAGAGAATTTAAAAGTACCAATCAACATTAGGATTTACACATAGTATGGACATATGATCCTTGTAAAACCAAGAAACTAGTATCTATACGGTCAATCGACATACAAAAGTGATAGATTCTTCAACTATCGACGAAACAACAAATACAAAGCAAATAGATGAAACTTTCAGTTTCTTTGTCTTTACCTTCCAAATATCACATATATACTATTCACTTAACACTGAGACAAGTTTTTTTCCATTCAGGTAAGCTTCATCCAGAAATTCAAGCTTTTTCCTCCGTGTGAATACAGTTATGCTTGCAATATTATCAAACTCAACTATACATACAAATACAAGTTGATGTATTAATACATGTGTATTCAGACAGTACCTTGAGGAAGGATATATTCAACTCTATACACCTTAACACCTACCCGTGTATGAAGTTTCAAGAGTTCAAGCTATAAATTGAAATGATCAGATACAAACATCATTATTGATTATCAAGTATAATCCTCAATCTTAACAAGACTGTACTTCTTTTGCCAGTTCATTACTTATATTATTACAGCAGCGAGGTAAAACAGCGAGGTAAAACAATGATCAGTTTTTACAAACACACATTTACACCATGTAAAATCTCATCATGTTAAAAACATACTTTATTTGCATACACACACATACATTTTTTTGGGTAAGTAGTAAAAGTAGTTCTATGCAATAGGAATGAATTAAAATGTGGGCACCAAGCATATACACATCTATGTACTTATATGTATATTTTGAACGTCATCAATCTGGAATGTTGTTTCATGATCATAATTTTAACATAAGTTTCTCAACCTTTCTCACACAGCCGGTAGATCAATTTAAATTCCAATTTCCATTTAAACATCATTGCAGGGATCGATTGCTGTTGTATAAAACCTGACCAACTAATGGAGATATCAAGAATCTTAATAAAATCTACACACACAGAATATTTAAAATTAAATCTTGGATCAAAATCCTCGTGAATAATTGATTTCCCATTTAATTTAAATTTGTTAATTAACAAGTACTATTAATAGTATTCCGCAGATACCGCAAACGTCACAAGAAATTACTCTGAATTTATTGAATAAGAGAAGAAAATAGAAACGGTGCACAACAAGGTTAAAATCCTAACCTAACCTAATCTCAAGAGTTTCAGGAAGGGTATGTACACACAAGAAACCCCCCATGCATGTGTTCTGCAAATCTTGAAATTCGCAAAAATCAACGTGAATTGGATTGGAAAGGACATAGAATCCTATATCGCAGTGCTTTTGTCCTACACTATTTAGGTAAAGTTCACAGTCAAGAGAAAAAAACAAAGCAGACATTTCTATCATTGTCCCTTTTTCGCACTTGTCTAGGGTTAGCAAGATCTTAAGCTGAAGCAAAACGCCGACTCGAGTACATAAAAATACAGTTTGCTTGACTACTCGTTCAAGCTTATTTTTTTTATTATTGGAACACCACAGAAATGGAAAGGTTCTATTTTGACAAAGTGATGAAGAAGTACAGATAGTGACGGTATATCTGTATCTCTTCGAAAGCAAATATCCCTGCATTGCTACACACAACAATACATATATACCACACTTAATGAGATTCTCCTTCATAGTGATATACCAACATACATAGAGATATGAACTCCTTAAACAAATGTCTAGTTCATCTGTGTCCTGATAAGTGTATACATATGTTACATACATAATACATATGTGTGTTACATAGATACACGGATAAATGGGATTGCTGTGTACACTCTTAATGGGATTTTCCTATAGACAGCCCGACTCCTTCAAGTACTTTTAAGCAAATAAGCCGACATTGTCGTTAGACTGAAGGAAGATTCAATGCTACAGAGAATGCACAATTGCGCTTGCAAATGCCAACGTTCTTTTTGTATACTTCTGTGTATGTATACCCTTTTCATTCAGTTTTTCATTCATTGAAATAATTCGCTTTGGCAAGTCTCAACTTGCCGTCAGTCAATACTGGTTCAAATATAGGTGTATTTTATAACAACACCGTGTGTAGATAGTTACGTTTTTATAACTGAATTTTAGTTATTTACCCCATATTCAATGGATTTCTCAAGTCAAGACTATTTTGTCTGTACTATAATATATAAGCACACTAACAACAACAAGAAATGGGTTGTAAGTTTGTAAGTCTATTTTTCCTTTGACACCAAAGCATGGTGCGTTCATTGTCTAACTAAACACTGACATGAAGATCAAATACACACTGAATACAAAATCTTTTATGATACTTCTCGTATCTTCCCTATACTTTATAAGTTACTCATACCTTCTTTTTTGAACTACAGAAGACTCTAGTGCCGGTGCCGGCTAGGTTAGTTAGCGCTTCTGTGACTGTTTATATCTATTATCCTTACATACATGTTACAACAATTACAGAAGCATATACATTAAAATATATAAATAACGTAGGGGCAAACTACTTCAGAACAGTCACAACAAAATAACATACTGCATAGCTTTTTGCTATATCACAAAACCAAGAAGGGTATATAAAGAAGATAATAAGACTTACAGCCTCAATCAAGGAATCGACTATAACTATAATATAAACTTAAGATATGAACTTATACTTTGGAATTCCGCCTTTCCCAGTATACTTTACTTACAGAAACTTCTCTCATAAACTTGATTCACTGTTGTTGTTACTGCCCTCGATTATTTAGCACAGTCTTTGAAGACTCTCCGACTGCAGGTAGCGACAAGAGCGCAATAGAAACGAAGACAACAACGTTTTTCTCCTGTCAAAGCATAGTATCACCGTGCATAATCTAAGAACAGTTGTATAGAGTGTCCTCTTCATCTCATTCTTCCAATTTCACGTTCACCTGGTATAGATGAGTACAATTATGTAGCTCTGAAATATGTCGATGTACTATATCATGCCATACTACCCAATATGAATTCTTGGAATATATGTTATATATATGTAGAAACTTGTATATAATCCGGACATTACGTAAGACGTCCTCTTTGTTTTAGGACCTGTCACGAATAAGATAGCACACATATCTGTATATATAATTACAGAAGATTCTAGGGTTCGGATCAATTCAAATTTGAATTGATAATTTGTAATCCTATTCAAAATGCTACATTGCATGGAAATCATTGGTTTGAGAATTGAATTGAACTTGCTGAATTTCAACTCAATCAAATCCATTAAGTTTAAAATAATAATTGAATTCTTGAGCATTTTATTATGTAACAGTAAAAAATGTCGCTGATTGCCTACTAAAGCTAGCTTACGCCAAAAGTAAAGCGCAAAAATATTTAAAAAATTCTGGGGGGTTTGTTAAACTTCAGAAATTATTTTAAATGTTCAACAAAATGGTTGATTTTGAATTGAATTGAAATGAATCAGAAAGACTGAACTGATTCGAACCCTAGAAGATTCGTTTCTTTTTCCACAGGTTGCTCTCCCCATATCATATTAACCCAGCTGACGCTATACTTACAGTAGGATATAGGTAGAATGTTTACAAAAATACACTCTATAAAATGATGTTGCACACATCACCCAAACAATGCACGAGAGTTAATGCAAGCACCTATTTGGTTTTGAGAAAGGGCCTTTCAAAAGTAAATCATGAAACTTGCCTTGGAAGAAAACTGAAGAATGAGCCGCAATAAGTTTGAAGAAAAAGTGAAAATTGAAAGCGTGGAAGTACAATAATATACAGTAGTATATAGAAGAAGGAGGAAGCAAGTAAGTCCGCTACATGCAGCAGACATTTATAAGTGTAGTTATACATCAGCAATGAGAACTTTGTGATGATAACAAAGCCAAGAATTTTTAGATTTATTACCAAAGAAATGAGAATCACTAGGTGGAAAGGAATGCAACCACATTATCCCCATTTTCTGATTCCACAAATTTCCATAATACTTAATCCCAATTAGCTTTAATAACAATCACGCTTGCGGTGGTAGAACCAATTTGTAGCAAAGCATCTCAACTTTATATAAGCTATTGTCCGCGTGGAAGTACAATACACTCGCAGAAAAAACTATTTATTTGTACAAAATTCTTGCAGAAATACTCAAAAGCTGAAATAAAACTTCCGACCGAACATTATAACATAGTAACTGAGCAGGAAAGCAGATAAAACGGGACTTGCTTCAATGATGTTATTGTTAGAGGTGTTAAAGGTGTGAGTGAGATGCGTATCAATCTGTCTGCCACACAATCTACACGCATTATAGAGATGCATTCCTCAGAAACAAAAATCCGTAAAGGGTACAAAGAAAGAAGATGTGAAAGAGGAGCTATAGAAGGTCTAGAAAAAAATCGCGCCCGAAAGCATGAAAGACACACAGAAATAAACTTTAAAAAACTGACAAAACTTCAAGTCAGTTGATGATTCCGACTCATATGCACCAAATAGTAGAAGAACCATGGAGCCAGGATAGGAAAATGATACAAATAAACCAACCAAGTCTTTCCTACACCCTTGTCATCCTAGAAGCACGAACCATCGTGCTCAGAAATTAATGAATTTATATATAAGTACACATATTCATAATAGTTATATCTTCTTTGTAAATAAACAGGGTAAAGCATTTAAAATTTGGAATGTCATTCCAGCTTGACCAATGACTACTTAGTAGCAAAGTACGTAATGACTACGTTGCCTCTATCTACACTCGACAAACCTCCTATCCGAATATAAAATTAAAACACATCGAATCCAAACTAAGGATTTTTTAAACGGGAACACAATAAACAAATCTTTTAATAGCTTCGGTCACTCACTCATTTACCCTTTACCGTATATACAACTACAACAGTCATCGTCCAATCCTATTTTGTACACAACCCTACTCGCTAGTTAGGTGAGGTGAGGGTTTAAAAGTATAAATTAAATTAAAGGCACGCATACCCACACTTTAAACGAATACTACGCATAACTATGTACACATAATGATAATTCAATTGCGTAAAGCGTGGGAACGATTGCCAAGAGGGGACCCGCCAGCACCAGTAACCAGTTAACTATCAAAAGTGCCTGCATTTTATGTGTGTTCTATACTAGTAGTAGTGTACTAGTGTAATGGCATCTCAAAATCTTACATATGATCACACTTCTCCATGCTTTTTCCATCAGGAGAAATAAAAGCTGTGAAGTCATGCCTTGAGGGATAGCTCAATAAACATACGGTATACAACATTTCTTTGTATTTGCGTAACCCTCTCAGTCCCTTGTGCGAAAATTTCAACGTTCGTGTTCGTGTACTATAAGGTATACTGTGCCACATGGAGTAAATGTCTCTTGCACTAAGCTCACCTCAGCAATATAAGCATGTGCAATATATGTTAACGAATAAATGACAATATAGACTGTATGCCTACCTTGAGAGTATTTTCTTGAACGTACACTGGAGAAACGCGTATAATTATATGCCTAGTAGATGTATGAGTGGATATTCATAAAAGCTTGTTTTCCCTTTATTACATTTGACATCTCCTCATGAATAAGTGCACGTCGGGAAACAAACCCCATGCTGATTACCGATAAATCTATTACTTGTGTGAGGTGGAAAGTCTGCAGAAAAGAACAACAACAACCGATGCAGCCTTTGAAAAGTGTATATCCATGCACATTTGTAGAGACTTGTACACGAACACAAATTATACATGCACAATTTACAATATACACATAGTATAATAAAAACAAATTCCGTTCTCTGATCAATAGTCTATCGTATAGTAGTATTAGCTTAATGGCTAGCAATCCAAATAATGAGAGATTCTCTACAATTTCCCTTAGCCATGTCAATCAATCCTCAGATGACTAAATCTACACGGTAATACTAGTGTTGACAACCTTTTAAAAACTTGCTGGAGCCACTTCAAAATTTGTATAGCCATAATGTATTGTCCCATTGACTCTCTCAACTCAGCAACATGAATTACTGCACTGGGTTTGAAAGTCTTGACTTCATCAATAAATTTCTTGCTTGTCAACTGTTGTCTGTTGCTATACAGAAGCTATAGTGACAGCAATTATACGACAGATGACTAGAGAAAATGATATCCTGCATGATTTCCACTTCCGCCTTAGCACATTTCAGTGTGGTTTATTGTATCGCATCAATGGGCTAGGCACCCTGCTTCTAAAATAATAATATCGTGACGAGTGAAACACACATCATCTTCCAGGAAGAATGTTCCTGTATAGTACCGTAGGGTAAACAATGCAAATTTAGGGAAATATTTTGTTACAACAATACTCTGCGCTAGCGGCTCCTTGTACATGACACTATACTTAATTGAGGTCATGCCAATTTTACTCTAACTTTCATTTGCATATTAAAGGTTAGGAATGCAGGAGTGCAGGAGCCAAGTCAACCACTGCAGTTAGCCTTATCAAAGCGCAGTATACATACATTGTTCGCTGCAATTTTCTTTACAGATGGAAAGATTCGCACCACATCAAAAAACAGCAAGGCTGTGTTTATACACACTTTCAATTAATCGTGGTCATAAAATGCGACGCGCATGAAATGCAGTGAAGCTCATTCTCTAACCTCTAGACATCATAGGAACGTGTACAAAAGTCTGCAACTACACTCACGATTTCTTAAGGTAAAAAATCCACTTTCTATATAAATTATACGGTCTGCACTATAAAAGACTAAGTGATTTACTTTCCGAGACATCTTCAGTTCCCTGAGCTAATTTTGCCTTGACCTTCATGAAGTTATAATAATTCAATTTTTTTTTCTACGTACCTTCGCAATTACTTTTCCTTCTACAATTAAAATACCTTAATAACTGCAAAGTAATGACAACTGCAGTGCCTTACCTAATCATTGAAACGGCAGCATCCGTTTTCGTTTAGATACTACTTAATATGATGAAATGATAGTACTATGTGATTACAATTTACTGAAATCCATTTATATAAATTAACTGTAAACGTAAATTCGTTGAGATGCTAATGTTGAAAGTGTAAATTTCAATCAAAATCAGAACAAAATTGCAAATTTTCAAGTTGATTATGGACCAAAGTCACAAAAACACTAATAATTAAATATCTAAATAGTTAAACACATTCACACGGCTATACAAAAAGATGAAATTAGATCACTCAGTTCTTCAGAAGTTAAAATGTTACTAACCCCTGGGTCTGAGGATATAATATGACTATCAACAAAATTTTTCGTTTAAAATACTTACGTAGCAAAGATTATCGATGTCTAAAAAAATAAAAAACGTTGAGAAACAGAAAGCTAGTATCAATACCAAGTCATGCACTTTATAAGGCGGAATACATCGGCTCTCTTCTATGTATGGTGAGAGTATCACTCAAGTAGCAAATGATGAGTAACTTACACAGTGTAGTTACACTTTACAGTATTACCTATATACTCAAATGCATCGGCTTGGCCGTCTGAAGTGCATTTAGGCACCATTCATATAAAGCTGGCTGCGCTAGCCAGCGAAATCATTTTTTGCGCTCATTACATGAAATTGAACGTACTTAGAGATAATAACGTTACACCTATGTAACCATCCTGATATATTCCAATTCTGCATCAACTCCAAAAACTCCAGTTTGTCTTCTCCACATACACAGTTATAAACTTGCATAAGGGAAGTCGTGTATAAGAGCACAGAACAGGGACAACACAGTGAGATGATTCTTTAAAACCGACGAGTGAGAGTCTCCTACGCTATAATGCAGTTTTATATGGCGTCACGATCATCAACTACCACCATATTAGTTAAGTAGTGATGAGAACGTATCGTCAAAAAGAAGCTGATATATTTAGCTACATATTTTATAATACGTTGTAAAACACTGATGATTGTCTAGCCGAGCGTATACATTTTCAAGCTGTATGCTCTCTCGTCCGTGTACTTATACATACATTACATGCACATTTAGGAAACATCACACGTCTAAGTTTAGAGAGTCTGCAAAAATTCAACCTTACCACAGCTGCACTGACAGCAACAACAACGCGACGATGGTTTGAATAGCAACTTCCTTTAGCAAAGGGTACTTTCTACAGAGATATTACAGCATAGTAGTATTCAATCAGTCTTCAGTAGCAGCACACTACATCCGAGTATTGTTGCTGTTAAAGTAACAGGTCTACCTATTGTCGTCCTACCATACTTACTAATACTCACAGTAGTTATTTAAGTGAAAAAGAACCTTGCACCTTTAGTATTACATACTACATTACTTACTATATATAACAACTTGCTCTTGCTCTTAGTAATCCACCTCAACTAGTAACTTTTCTTTCTCTCTTGGAGCAAATCATTTGCACCACGCCAAGCGTAAGTTGTTACTGTTGGTTGGAAAACATTATCTCTCTCCCTAGGCTTACCGGTTATAAACACATGATAAGTCCCAAGGCAATATCATCCTATCCCAACATGATATATGTACGTGGAACAGTGTGAGAGCCTCAAGTGTAAAGATATGTACAATAGCTATATATACTTATCAGCGTATATTGTTGTTTGTATTCCTCAACTAAGGAGGAAAGCATGTGCGAGAAATAGCTTTATAATCTACAATACACCATGCTCATAAAGCACGTCAAATTATAATAAGGTGGACGAATTGTGTTTGAAGCTTATGCCTTACAGACACCAACAATACAACAGGATCATAAAGAGCTCAAATATTTCTTACCTCCTGACAATATACTTTAAACCTCATTAAGCACGCAAGAACACGGATTTCTCATGTTTAAAGAGCTGATATTCCATGTAGAACAATGGGAGTAACTCTTGTACATCAGGTCATATCATCACAACTTATTAATACGCTAGCTGGTTAAAATTCATGTGACAATAACTTATTACCAATAGCTGAATAATAATTTCCAATGTTGGCGATGAACTATCATACATACACTGCTAATTGCCTGTTCCGAAAAAAACTACTAATGTACAACAACAGGAATAGAGCCAATCATAATTAGTTACAATCTACACACTTGTTCGAACCAATTTGATGGTTAGGAGGATGATAATCTTTTTGAATATTGAACAGATTTAGTTAAAAAGCAGAGGATGACGTACACACAATCAGATCCGTTATACTTCAAATTCATATTCTTCACTCTAAATACATGCCAGGCAAAATAGGGTTTCAACTTTCTGTAAAACAAAATTATTCACTTAACTCAGAACCTTTCACAACCTAAGGTGCAAATTTAACAGCTGTGTGAAGCTACACGACACATCTTGGCAATTTTCAGTTAACCCGGAAGGTGTGAAGATAAGTTGAAACTTGATGCCCATTAAGGCAGGACAGAATATATAGCTCAACCAGTGAAAGGATCAACTGAGACCAGATTACAGCTTTTAAGCAAAATTGGAGCTTGATCATCAAAAACTAACAAAATTTCTTATTCTTCCAAACAGCATCTCGAAACTAATCTCACCCAATAAAAGTCCCATACTGAAAGATAATCTATAGTCTTCATAAATTGGTTTTATGTATATGCAAACGCCATCAACCAGAGGATAACGATCATTATTTATCGGACATAGGTCAATTATAATGCAATGTATACGCTATTTAAAACGTGTCATCATCGTGGTGCTAAATGTCCTCTGTACGTCATCAGAATTGCAATGCAAATTCATCAACTCTCAACCGAAATTATATTGTATATGTACTCCATCGTCATTACACAGGACTATTGGGCAATCCAGCGATGTATTCATCGACCTTATAAGTGCACAACCCAAATAAACGTGTATATCTTTTAATAAGTCCGACAATATCAAATTCCTATCCTGTTTGAAAAATGTCGGTACTGATTTATACCACTCCACTCAGTTAACAAACTATGTATATAGCATCATCTCATTATTTTAAGAGCATTACGGCGCCAGGGAACCAACAATAAAATAAATCCTAGTAGATCTTAGTCTCCCGATAACAGTCTAATGCTTCTGTTGTGCAAATACAGCCGATGCCAGTTTTTACTAACAATTTACAATGTAACATTTCCCACCAAACATCCCTATCAATCGATATACGCACCACTCAAAGCTAGTAATCATAAAAAAGTCCTAAACTTTATTTCCTCTCACAGCCGTCAATATACATACAACACAGAATATTCTCATCACCCACACCTACAAACATTATTCTTCAATGCAAATTCTGTCAAAGTATACACAGATGAGCAATAAGCGGTGTATAACAAGGGGTCAACAAACCAAAACACTGTCTGCTGCCATCTTGGTCATTTCCTGTTGTTTGCATAACATAATTATAAACATCAAAACGTAACTATAAGTAAACATCAATGCTTGTGTGCACTACTGGCATCCCGGCTCCCCGTCTCCTGTTCAAAGCAAATTCAGCCATATAGACTGATCAAACTAATGTGTTTTTATAATGTACGTACAGCAACAAGACCGGAAAGAATTACTGATGAACTAACAGCACTTTTTCTCACGAAAAATCTTTTGTCCCACCGTGAAACCTTCCCTGCAACAGTCCTCTAGTGTCTTAAGTTTGTATTTAGTATACATAAACTGAATAAAAGATCTTAACTACTAAATGCGAAAGAATGAGTGCATACACATATATACTTTTATATTGATCAGAAACAAGAATTCCGACCGTGATAAGCATTGCGTATGAATGAGTGTACTATCGCAAGGATCATATCAGATGTATCGAATAATGCATCGTTACCACATACCACATAATTATCTCTACTTTTTAGAGCAGATCAAATGCGCAAGGAATTTGACATAGTCACAACGATATCGCAACTTGTGGAGCCCATATAGCTATATATATATATGGTTTGGGAGCATGTATACATTTACTAAAAACCTCATATACACAATAATAAGGGAATCGTCCAAGTATATAGTGGACAATATATGATATATCTACATTTTTCTACAGTCGTCAATGTCTCTCACCATTCATCCACGTCAACTGTCTGCAACAACGATGAGATTGCATTGGAACAGGAGACGCTAAAGTAGGTTTCGAGATAACTGATAGTATAGCAGTTATATTATTAGTCAAAAGTAAACATGCAATTTCCCAAGAAAAAAATAGCACTAATAGCTTATATATATACAGAAATAAATACATGTCATGCAAAAATAATAAGCTAATCCTGCTGCCATTCAGATGCAGTCCATATATGTACACCACTGGTTAGTAAACCGCAAACAAGTCCTATCTTATAATTTTATAAGGGAAAGTATTTAGCTATTTATAACTGCTCTTCACAAAGAAATGCAATACCGCAGGAAAATGAAACGTTGAGCAACTTTAATTTATCTATTACAACGCTTCTATTAAATTTATATCCATTTAAATATGCAAAAATATACCAAATACTCCAAAGAAGCCGTTCTGATTCATTATTGCTTTTCATTGTTCAAGGTCTTTATTGTTAGGATTAGGATATATAATTACAAATATACTGAATTTATTACTTATAATACAAAAAACAAATGCTACAGAAAGTAGCACTTCTACTTAAAGTATACTACAAGGTTTAAATTTACTAAAACTGCAACTCAAAATACATGCATAACCGTTTTCAAAAATAAAATTAACAAACAACGAATTTTGCGCTGCTAGTCTACAGTACTTCGTAAAGCATGCATAAGTTGCAATCAAGTTGAACAGTGTTGCGGAGGAAGGCAAACATGGCGGATCCGCGTCTCCCACAAGCATCAGCTGTTGGCTTTCAATCAGCCTGAATTCATGGATATACATACTTCCGTTACTACTCCCAGCCGACTTACGAACCGCTATTAGCCACAATTCCAGCCTCCATGCTTCTCACTCAACTCTCTCCACTCACACGCTTTCATTCAACGATTTGATACTCAACATATACACACACTTCACCATGTTCTCCTCATCTGCAGATCTGGTGTAGATACTCGATCTTCACTTTCAAAGGACAAACCTCAAGAACATTACGTACTTAACATTTATTAGTGATCGCAATACATACACATGGTCATACCTGCTTGCAATCATTATTATAACTTATATCAACATCAACTATGTAGCACTGTATTTCTCTCTCCGAGATGAAGTAAAGCTACTATCACTGTATAGAACTAATGATAGTAGGAATATGAGAGTTAAATACATGCAGGATATGTATAAAGGAAAATGTATAGTACTCCTGACTTTACCAACACCTAAAGGATCCACGAAAATTTTAAATAAATCATGAATATTTATACAGCAGATGATGTTATATGTATGTATGTAGATACATTAGGAGAAGACGACACTGTAAGTGTTACTCTAGCTTTCGCTCCCAAAGAACAAAGGAAAACTACGGAGGAAATTAGCATCAACTTAATTAGATATATATGATACCTAATTGCATGCAGAAGCAGTGTATTATGAGGATATCACACCATTTTGAACATGAAATGTACAAGAAGATATTAGTTCCAGTAGAACACATAATTAATAAGACCAGTTTAAACACTATACCGGACGTGTTTCGTAGATCTTTTAAGTGAAGAAAATAGTATAGAATTACACCAAGATTGTTTCCTTTGGCTCTCTTTCCTAAAATCAAGGCGTAGCTTATATACCCCCACACACTAACAAACCTAAACAGCAAGAGATTTAAGCTGTAAGATCATCAAAAAATGGTAGGTCAGGAAACGAAACTCCTTAAAGGAACTTCCTTCCTCATCAATTTGTTATGCTTACACATATTCCCGGTCCTCTCCTCCATAACAGAATTACTCATATACTTACAACAACAACAAATGTTCGACGAACAGTAGTGCGTGTATTACTTTTGTTACTCAAGTCATAACTACTGTGCTACACAAAAGATATACATACTGGGTGTAGTAATGAATTCACTCTAAACTGCATTTCCTTTTAAGTCTCTAGATAGGATTCCAGACTCATTCACAAGTATTTTCCACGTCCTTCCTTAGTATTTCTAAGAATCTGAATAAAGGCAGAGGGCAGTTACAACCTTTGCACTTTATACAGCTTCAACATTCGAACGGTACTAGTTTTATCATGGCATGCCTCTCAGTCAAGTAGTTCTCTATAGTCGGGTGAAGTATTTACACTTCTACAAATACTTATGGTAACAGTATTGCAATAATACACACCGGCTTTACACATGAACTTCCTCAACTAAGCAGTAATTTTACAGAAAATAAACGGATCCTTTCCGGAAGTTAAGAGATACAGACAAGTGATAACAGGCTAAAATATAGTAGTGATAAAACATGAGCATATGAACGCGTGACATTAAATGAAACCGCCAATTCATGAAGGAAAAAAGCTTGGCTAAATATTGATCAAACGATTAATAGCAACTGCACGTTATTCCAAATGTTTAAAGAGATACTAACAAGGACTTTCCCCCCTAGACCCTCGAATAGTATAATTCCATATATATTCGAGTGGTTTAAATAATACAGGGAGATTTAATTCTCCGGCCGGTGCGGATGATGATGAGGAACTAATAATAATATAATTTCTACACTGAATACTTGCTATAATGCCACCTGCTCCATAAATTTAGGTCGGAGCACAGGAGAAACTTCCAAAGAGAGAATAATTGGTTTCCGAGTCATTTAAATGTAATGTCAACATTATCTGGAATGCCCCTTCGGAAAAATGAAAAGAGTTGGGTCACTCATATATGAGTAATTACAACATACTCTACTGACATTGCCTTATGTCTCACGTAAATATACATAAATGCCACAGGTTGTTGGAGACTTCAACGGACCTGACGGGGTCGGAGCGACAAAATATCTAATCAACAACATCAGCTGTTCATTATGCAATCCAAATATCCGCAAATAATTTATTTCCCTTTCGTTTCTCGACAGACTCTTACAACATAATAGCTACGTATTACATCAATACCTTCCCATGCAAACAGTATCAAATGCATTCTGGAAGTGCAGACAGCCAGGAGGCAATAAGGGGAAGTTGAGGTAAGTAGCTTATAAGTCACCATGGCTCATTATGAAACACATTTCTACGTATATAGGCAAAGGTAAGCATAAGTTTTCCACCATGAACAAGTTCAAAAGTGATATAATATAATATTACATAATAATTACACTTATATAGATACCTATCTGTAAGTACGTTTTACTTTTATAAACCTCCTTCAATTCAATAGAAACACATTGCATTTCCCTCGCTGTAACTTTTATAATATAATACGCTGTTATTGCAGCGTTTGTGCAATTCAACATAAAATTAAGAGTAATTTGAAATGTGAATAAACATGAAAAGAAAAGCTTCTCAAGTTTCCCTTTCAGTTCCATGTATCAACTCGACCTATAAGTACAATAATGATAAAATAATTGTTCGCAAGGAAGTAAAAAGTAGGGCAAAAACTATATAGGCAGAGTCGGTATGGATAACTGCAAAGTTCCTTAATTCTCCTGTATTTAAGATAAAGGCAAGAAATCAGCCCTGACATATGGTAAAACCAAAAAAAGCTGTTGTTCCTCAAAGAACAGGATGACAGATGTTTCCCCCGTCCATTGGAGATAGCTCAGTACATAAGTGGTTGTACGTAATTCTGATCACTTCTCCTGCTCTCATACCTGTGCAACACACTGGGCATTTGCTCAATCCGAACTCCGGAACTTCTTATACTCTCTGTACAGAACCTTTGTATACTATCTACTTCTAAATTTAAAAACGTTGGTACCAGTACCAGTTTTGTTGTGACCAGTAATTTCCACCCCGAGAGAGAGACGGGAAGAACTCATAAAATTCGTTTTTTCATGAATGAATGATTTCCTTCATTTCCTCCAGTCCCGGGATAGATATTCAAAAAACACATCCAGCTCGTTTCACCGTGTGTCTAATCAGTGAAAACGGGTTGACCAACAGGTTTAATAAAATATAGTTCTTGCTATGGATTAATGACATAGTGTGGTGGGAATCATCATAAACTGTCCATATATTTTGGTTTGAACAAATTCTACAATACTAATTCTCCATTTCCTATACAAGTTAATAAAAAATAACTTGTATAGAGGGGGAGATGATTAGGATGTGTGTGGTTGTGAAAATTACTATTACCTATACAATAAACATGGACATAATATTTCCCAGGCTGTATTTCTACCTACTAACAAGTATCTCGTAAACGGGAGGGTTAAATGTTATGCCGATTTCGTATTCATGTCACATCAATTGGAATACTTAGAACAATAGAAGTGCTGATGAAATAGGGAAAAAAAGATCACCATGGATCTAAATTATTGAATAAATACATAATCGAAAATAGTCCATTCAATCCATCACGGTTCATCCTTCACATTCTTGTTCACCTCAATAAATTCACCTTGCTATACGGTGTGTAGTACAATTCATTACATGTGCCCGCTGTTCTCACCGAATGCATAAAATATTCCCAGTGAATTCACGACCCCTGCAGTTGTTGTTAGCAATGCATGCCACATATTTATACGGCGATTTACGAGTGTCGAATTTTAGTTCACTACATTTCATAAACCACGTACATGTTCTGTAGTGCGGATGAAAGCATACGTGCATAATTTTCAGAGGCTTGCTTCGCAACATATTTATTTAAAACTGAATGGATTTACACATGTAAATACAACGTGTGAGACTCGTAGTTGCTCCTGAGACTGGACATATAAGGCATAACAGTTCTCGTTATGAATGAATGGAAGGCAGTGGCTGCTCGGTAAACGTGCTCGAAAGGGAGTGCATCGTAAGAGGATCTGGTAAATCTTGTAACCTTAGTACCTATAGTTCGGAAGACTTGCGAGAGAAGAGAGTTGGTGGGAAAAGTGAGTCCTTCACATTGTTTGTTGATGGCTCGTTCTTACAACCGGACCGATTTCCGGCCCTAGTTTTTTCCCTAGCAAGCCTCTTCTCGCAGCCACCACACGCAGTACATACATACATACTCAGTCATCTCATGCACTCCCAGCATCTACCAACCTGGCCCTACTCAACTTGTTTCACCACACCACCAGTTCCACAGAACACTCTATTGGAGTTTTGCCGACATGGAATTTTATACTCCAGGTTCCATTGCATAAATATACTTATGCATTAGGTATCATTCATGAGACAGAGCACCCATACATATATAAAACACATAGGTACATTCCTGCCTGCAGTGCTTGGTAATAATCAGGATCCTGTCCAGAGAGCTACTTCCATATTAAGAATTTAGTTACTCTGTAAGAACAAGTCCAAGTCATCTCGCTTCCTTGGACCTTGGTTCTATTTCGTAGGTATAGTTACTATTGATGGGTATAATTGCATACTTTAACTGTACTTATACTACTTGTAGGATGTTTATATACACCTAGAAATTCTGTGTATCGTCATAATAAATTGCATTTTTGGCCCACACCAAACCAAACAAAATGTCCTTTCTATTACATTCCTTGTACCTATCTGGGATGTAAAATAATAATACTTGTTCACATTTTTCTCAGAAAGATATTCTGACATCCTATGTACCTCCTGACACATTCCAAATACTACCACCTTTTATGATTTTTATTTACTGCATTTTTGTAAAACTCCGTGCTTCTTCAAAACAGTCTTCTGTACAACCTTGTCGATTCTTACACATGAGCGCATAACATGGGAGAACAAAGAGAAATCATTTAAGGTCCTGACGACAAACAATAGTAGTGTGTAAGCTAGCACAAGTCATAGACCTGAACGAGCATTTATCTCCAACAACTCCCCATTTGCTCAGTAAGATTGATTACACAGAGTTGAACATAGATTATTGGCATTCGGCAAATACCAATCTGTGTAAAGAATTTTTCGTTAATGCTTAAGCAATGTTTACCACCTGAACTCAATAACTTACAGGTTATAGATCGACGTGTGAAGTTTCAATTCCCAAACATTGTATCATATCCACACATGCAAACATCTAACGACAGCCTAAGCACATACACGCACGAATGTATACACGAGTCGGCATTTTTCTGCAAGCAATTGAAATTTTTCATTTTATGGCCCTCACTTCTCTACACTTCTAATACTGACTTATGAGGAGTAGGTCCTTGTATTGTATATAGGTAGATAGATACTCAAGGAAATTAAAACCGGTCTTTGAATGAAGCGCCTTCTGCACTGTTGTTTAGCTTCTCTGAGCGTAAGAAAAACGTTCCTCCTGTAATACAAAATACTACATACTACTGTAAACGCCTCTGAAGTTGCTGGTTGTAACAACACGAAATAAAAGTGGGACCATTCACAATACTAAAATCCGTAAGGCCATCTCGCTGATATGTAGTTGTTATCGTTGAGAGTTAAGTAAGCGGTTGAAGTAAAGTAGTGAGTACTTCCAAATAATAAGCACTAAGGATGAATAATAAGTTCGCGGAGTACAGCCAAGACAAGCGAATGAATAAATTACAAATTGTAAATCCCATGTAATTTGTTCAGCTTTCAGATGAACCGCAAATTTCAAAAATATGTAGTAGATGTAGGTACGACAACACTATAAGAAAATATCTTAAGGGACTGGATCTTTTCCCAATAATTATTTGCCGTGCAACCAGATTAAGAGCAATAATTTCACGCAACAGCATCAAATCAACCAATGATCTCTGCAAACAACGCTTTAAGGAAAGAACCAATACTCGCGACCGACCAAAGACCGACGAAGAGTCGTCAGGAAACCTCCAATAACCATGCAATTTCATTTGCTCATGCTGGCCCATCATCTCAAGAAATAACAACCCACATTTATGCCATCAGCGTAGAGATAATTTACTCGTGTAATTTCTAGCAGCAGAAAGAGTGCGAGAGAAAGAGAGAGATAAAAAAAATTGATCAAAAACTCTCTGTAGGGAATTTCATTACCTACGATTTAACCTTTACATATATATAGTAGATAGATAGACACGTTAGACGTATACATTATAATAATCTTGAAAATAAACTATATAGAAGCAAAAATCTATTAACATTCAGAAGGAAGCCTCTTCCCAAACCTAAGAGAATACAACAGTAAATCCTTGTTCTTGAAAAAAAGCATAGTTTCAGATTCACCGATACTGTCTAACAAGCTCCGTTTTATTGCCGACTATTACTTTACTTCGGCTTGCTAATATCAACTAAACAAGACTATAAAAGTGGAAAATATTCAAAAGTTCCCTTTCTGCATAAAGATGGTTACAAATGGTTTCATTGAAGGAAAACAGCCAAAAAGTACCCTTTGCTTGCTCAAACACACAGGGGCTTCTCCATTCGTTGTATTCCAGTATGGAAGAATATTTAGTATAGTTATGGGCCAATAGATACAAAAAATGAGAATTGTACGAACAACAAAGGTTGAACGCGAAGGAGCTGTCTTCTCCGAATTTATAATACTACAATATAGAGAGTTAAGACAACTCACTGGGCGCCTTTTCCATCATTTCCACTCTTTGTTCAGGTTAAGGTCACTACTGTATACACTAACAGCCAGTAACAAACAGCTCCATTTTGTATTTATTGTTGCTAAACTTGTATACATGAGATGCAGTGAGTGGAATACAATTTTAACACTACACTATGCTGCTGTCGACTTGAACTGTAAAGCACTCAGGTAAAACATTAAAAGAAACTGAAATGATTAAATGTATGAATATTTCATGTAGTCTATGTATTGCTTTTCGCAAGAGCAGATGCTGATGATGATGACGAACGACCCAAATGTATCATCTCTTGTCGCTTGTACGAATAGTATATAGAGTTCAAGGCTTGAGAAGGCTAGGGCCAATGCATACAACATCGAGAGTGAATGTCAAAATCAATGTAATTGTTACACATGGAGGAGGTTACCACCAGCATACACAGCATGTTCAACACTTACACAAACCTACATAATTCATACTTGTACATAGTGTGACAGAAGATTGGAGAATGAGAAAGCGTTTTACAAACTTATTTATTCGACTTCATTAAATTTTAATTACAACCTAATAACAACCACACTTCAATACTGCAGCAGTTGACAATAATAATAGAATCCATATAGACAACGCAACAACCACTTCCTTGATTAGACTCAACCGCAAAACTCATTGCAAAAGGATATGCGGGCCTACAGATAATTGTTTAAATTACATTAAAAGTTTATCCTTCAAAGGGAAATACAGTTATATACTTATTACAGCAACAGAGTTGACGTAAAATTAAATTAATTAAACTACACGCTAATAAATAAAGAGAAACGAGAGGTATCTTCCTATTTATGGTAGTAGACGACAAACTATACAATATGCATGCATGAGATAAATTGGAGTGTATAGTAGTTTAATTAAATCGCAATTTCATACTTTTCTCAGTCAGTCATGTTATATTTATAACACAGTCTACATCGATGCGAGAGCGAGGGACTGTTATTGAGCTAAAAGCCAGACAAAATATGTACTACAATCGTAGTTAAGTACAAAAGTGCTTTGTGCAAAAAAGATACTGCACAGATGCTGTCTCCATATTCTTCACATGGATACAACATAGGACTTGATCCACGTATATACACTCCCATAGTAGACGTAGACACATGCACAATGATGATAAGCAAACCCTGCCACGTCCAACGTCGTCTCACGCTCGCTTCTCCTTGTCCTCTCCACTGCAAACCCCACTAACTCCTCAACATTCTCCTCTCTTTTCGCAAGTCTCGATTCAGGTATTTCGATGCCAATCCTACCTATTTTTAGTTTTATTTTCAAAAATGAATATTTTTCAACAAAATGCATGCTCAAACCATACCAATTCTAGTCTAGGGAACCCAGAAATTAAGGGCAAAATAGGAAACCACTATAAAAAATTTGCAAATTTTTTCGCAAATTTCATTTTTTTCAAAATTATGAAACTTTTTAGAAAAAGTCACACCATCAAGCAAACCAGAGGTGTTCACTGGATAGATCAACGTTGAAAATCCCATCAATTTCGACCTATAACAAAAGCTACACTTGAAAAAGACGTTCCAATGCTGATCAAGGAATCCGCCATGTTTGCTCAAACCAAATTTCGTCAATAGCTTTCAAAATTTAAGGAAATCAATAAAACTGAAAACATATCCTGGTTCCTCGTCCGAAGTTGCATAGGACTAGAACTTAAATCTAGTGAGAACTCTCATTGGGTAATTAATTTTTGAGAAAAACTCATTTCGGAGGATGTATATATATAAGAGTATATGGCCGCCATATTTGTTCCTTGAACCTCTTGCAATATCTATGCAGTACTTTTCTTAATACATCAAGTTCACTTCCAAAATGAATATATTCAATGTTTATTCTCATTTGTCAGACTGAGTCCCACAAAGGCCAAGTCTTAGTATCTTCGGAACACTTCAAGGCCCGTAGTAAAAGTGCCCTACACTTTAGGGCTATCCATGCACACATACTATATGCATTATACATATGGGAGTGAAAATCTCTAATTTTCTCCCGGATGTCCATTCAAATTGAATACATTTGAAATATAAACAAGTACAGGGACATGTACTTTAAGTACCTCTACTAGCTATTTTCAAAAATTTTCACTTTTTCAAAAAATATTTTCGAATTTTCAATCCCGTGCTGAACCTCATACTTGCAATCTTAAGGTAGGCATGCAATGTAAAGCATGTGGGACTCCTTTAAACAATTCAAAGTTCCCTTCTCAAGTCACTCACCATATAAACAAATGCAAATGGAGCCCTTAAGGGTCATTAGGACTCCATTATAAGCAGCTGTAAATGCTATTATCATATTTTTTGTTCGTAAATTATAATACTTTTCACTGCATTTTAACACTATCCCATTTACACCGGCGCAACCCTTCAGTCCTACTTAATAGCCCTTGAGGAACCCTCAGTCTTTCCCACGGTGTCCTACCACATACACAGTGAAATTTCAAATTCACAAAAAATGAACAATCCAAGACTCCCAACTGGAGAAAAAAAAGGATTTTTTATAACCTTCCCGAATTTCAACCCTTACTCCATAACGTGCAAGTACCCTTCCGCTATTATGGACGCTCTGGATTCAAACTACATACAATAAAAGGACATGACACTGCAATCAGCCTAACTGTAAATTCCATCATTTCTCTCTACTCGGTCCGTCTTCTAAACCACAGGAGTGTAAACATGGGGAAAGATTGCATACACATACATGTACTATGTGCCGATACAGACCAGTAACAAAATCAATTCTCAAACCCAAATTTTACTGCTGTTGAATAGACCGAGCCACTAATGATTTTCCAGAACCCAGCCTCCAACAACATAACAAGTAAATATTCCTTGTACGCTTAAAGTGTCGATATCATATGGATGACCGGATTTCCTTCAAAATAAATATTTATTTATGTTCTTGAGAATCAATGGAATGAAATTCTCTCACGAATTGTAAGAATGATTCGTTGGCAAATATCCTCCGTTTAAGAATTAAGTTGTTGACCGTATTTATTTTTTAAAGTTAATTAAATCAACCATAAAAAGTTATCTTCAATTATCAAAAATATGGTAAAAGAACACATGTTCTCGATACAGTTCAAGCATATACATGATTATATACATGCATGCAAAAACCTAGTGGACGACAATATGTGGGATTTCATGGAAAAGCGGAAATAATCTTACCAAAATCTAATTCGACTAAACCACAAAACCCAGTAGGTTTTTGACTATTACAAGAATTAAATTGTTGGTTAGTGTATAGTAATGCAATATGCAGTGTAAGATCGTATTTAAATTTAATTCTTACCATTAATTAAGCAGTTTGCTTATCAATTGGAACATATAGTTAATACAGTTCCATCCGTGTTTTAAATATACTCATGGAATTACAATATTAATTGTATTTTGTGTAATGTATAGCATAATAAGACGATTACTAAAAATTCAATGTATTTAATCAACGAAGCAGTGTTTTGTGAACCTTAATGAACATGTCGGTATCGAAGATTAATCGGTACGAAGCCAATCTTATATGCAGGAATATGCAACAAAACGTGACAAATAATATAAAAGCAACATCTAAGATCCCTGCTCACTACCTTAAAACATAAGAGAAGCCAACTACATGCAAAAATAAGTAGACAAAGAATTAAGAAACAAAGCATCGATTTCAATTCTCACCTGTTCGAAGGGCCGCACCGCAGTAGTGGCTGGGATCCTGAGTCCAAAACATGCGAAATTATTTCGTTGTTCGTGAAGACGATATAAATTCCCAGAGAAGTTATAATAAAATTGCGTTCTCTCAGGTTTTGCAATTTATTGTTGTTCCTTCCTTCCTTCAGGACAAGGTAGTTATGAAATAGTGATATATATAGGAGAGTCTTTCGGCCTACCGTTGTTGTCAGTCTTGAAAAGTCTCAGTCAGTGACGGCATGCAACAGGTGTCGACTGCTCGTATTGATGTGCCTACATATATATGCAATTGAAACTTTGTGTGAGTAATAGTAATAAGTGTTTCGTAGTGAGCTAGTGGTTGGTTAGTGTACAAAGAGAAAAGCAGAGTAGTAAAATTCTCCTCTCTCTGGTTTGTCTGTGAATCCTAGTATTATAAGCTCCAAAGGCTTTATATATACACTATAGCATTTATTTTAGCACAGAGGGCAGACATATACCTTCATCTGACTATAATACAACTATATACACGACTGTATATTATTATACACAACATAACTATATATTATCTGTCGGACGTCCTTATCTTTATACTCATATATAGTATCTTTTCTATAGCTTCTAGTATAGTCTACTTATTGGCCTTTATGTAATTCACGTTATGCACCGCCGTACAATAACCATCATATACATGAATAAATGTGCAGATTTTGATAGCCGCGTATAGCAACAACAGAAGAGTCAGCAAAGAACAGAGAAACAGCCTCAACAGACAGATAGAATAGAACCAACGATCTCTCATATAACTATACATATATACATACGATGGAAGAAAACACAGCAGAGTGAAGGTAAAACGTATATATACGAGGGAGGCAGTAGATATATAGTTAAAGGGTTAAGTTAGCTGTATATGTGTAGAGTGTTCAAAGTACTACTAGAATATGTAAAGTTGTAATTGTACGTGGTGGGAGCACGTGGTGGTGACTCTATATAGCTGCTTGAGTGAAGTTGTTGCCGTGATGTTCTCTTCAGAAGAGTGAGCTCGCTTATGTGAGATGCAAATAAATGGCAAATATATACATATAAGTAGATACATACAATGTACTCTCACCACTACTAATACCTATAGATACTATAATGTCGACGTCCTCCTACAGAATTAGCCATCATACTAGAACATGCCAAAAAACCATGTATATCACCCAAAAAATACTAACTTTCCTCCTCACGGACAGTTATGTTTTAACTTGGCAGACAGTCAGACAAACGACAAGTTTAGTGTAGGTATATGATTTCCTGCTCTTCTATCACTCACTTCTTCTATCGCTCTCTCATCCATATAAACATAAATTCTAACCTGCAACTATATATTTTGTCCCACTCTTGAACGACCAAAAGCATCTAAAAATTCCACTCATTTATTCCTTCAGAGCACACATACACAATAACAGGTAAACACGATCTCATCAAAGGTAGTCGAAAACGAAATTTTTACTGCCAACTCCCACTTGTTAAACACCCAGATAGCCTTATACTCTGCCAAAAACAATAAACTGCTCTTAAAGCTAAACTGTATTATTAATATATGTATATGCAGTAGAAATTCGTATGCTAATATTTGCTTTTCTAATTCATTATTTGTGTCTTAAATTACAGTAAAACTCACAAAGAATTCCCTTGATAGTCATCCAACCGTGTAGAAGCTTAAAATTGAAGTCCAAGTCTCAATTGCTAGAACAAGCCATTCAATTTCTAATGGCGACAATGTAAAAACACGGTCCAGAGAAAATATCATGTATAAAAACAACAGTAGTTAGTCCCATAAAAAAGTGTCTGCAAGCAAAAAAAATCTGAAGTTGCACATGAAAAACATTATATTCATTCAGGAAAATGCAATTCAGCTTCCTTTACTTAGAATCAAGCTTTACTAACGACAAACAGCTTTAGAAACCTTGACTGCAATGCTGATCCCTACAGTAGAGTATGCATTTACGTACACTTATTTCGATAATAAAGAACAACGGAATCAAATAAGAAACAATGACTCACCAAATAACCGACACCGAAGAATTAAATTTCGTGGTTACTTGAATCCCAGGATGAAATCTAGCCATACAGCATGTGCATCAGAAGTACACGTATGTTATTATTTCAGTCAAGTTGGTGACGACGACGTCAAGAAGACAGTTGACAAGAGAGAGAGAGCCGCTAAACATGTGTATCTCTCCAGCGAAGCTATGAAGAAACAAAGGAATAATTAATAATTACACATAATTAGCTTCCCAATTAACTACGCACACACCAATCCAAGACAACCTTTACAATTAAAAACATAATTATCACTACAACAACATTATAATCCTACAATTTATTCTTGCAAAAAACGTACGTCAACTAAGTAGGTACCAATAGACGTAGAGGAAATTATTATAGTATATACGTGCATGTAAAAGTAAATCAAGCAATGTATGTATATTTTTGTAAACATCTAAATTACAGGTATAAGGGGCAATTAAAAAGGAAGCACACAGCAAGGATGACTCAGAATAGATGAGCAAATTCATTCCTCTAAGATAGAGCATGTACGATGAACAATCAAGAAGATGAAGAAATGTAACGAAAGCGGTGACACTCCGCAGCATGAAAATTCTTTTCAAGATGATAAAATAATTACTATAACTTCTAAGCTATATCAAAGTTAAGTAGCAATAGTAGCAGTTGATTTTCACTTGATCCATCCGTCCTCCACTAATTATACTTTGTGTCAGACTACTAATAGCTCTAGTAGGGAAAAGGGATGACAGAGAGGGAGAGAGAGAGATAGAAGGAGAAACGAGTTTGTAAAACTAGGAGATGAATGAAATCCATCAATTCCATTCCTCATCACCACACAGCATCCCAATGCTTAGATATATATGCCTGTTGCATTTAGACAAGTCAATGAATGAATGAAAGGGTTATTAGAAACATATACACGACAAGAAGACACACTAGGAATGTGGAATGTAGTATGTGCAAGTGTAACATCAAGTTACAGAGTCACTTGCTCGCATCATCATACACAACACACAAAGAGATACTGTGTGTATGTATATGCCCGTCATTATATGCACATATTCCCATGCAGCAATGAATCTGTTCTAGAGAAAAAAACTATTCCCATCTCACATTCAATCCACTCACACATAACAGCACATTGTATATACGTCCATGTAGTTACTAGTATACAACATCTTCAGCACAGCAGCATTTATAGCAAAATAATGCAAGTCTGCTAAAGTGTACAAACCTCGTGCATCCCATATGATTCTACAATGATGCTTAAGTACACACAGCCATTGACAGTAAAAAAGCTGAAGACTGTAGCAATGTGGTTCTATCTCTTCTCATGTTGTTATATGTACAGATATACATTACAACAAGTACATACGTCATAGGATGAATACTTTTATGCACAGCCTGATGCAGATGCTGAATTATCTATGGTTGATGATTACACTTCAAAACATGAAATGCATATTCGTAACGAGCAATAGTCCATAGACTTATGCTGCAGTCTGCAGTTCAGATCACTGTTGAGTCTACATTATATTTCCTAAGATACAGACAACGATAGAGAGGAGCTTCCCTTCTGAAACATGTGTAATATTTGTGCATTAGTAGACGACTTAACTTAAGCACAAAACAGAAGTGCAAGTAAGTACACTCAAGTCACTACTGCATGGCTTTTGCGTACGCTTATTTACATGCATATCCACTGAGCTGCGAGAGTACTCCTTTCATACGGATTTCACAGCCAGCAGATCACTTTAATCATTGCAATGCAGTGGCAGTAAAGCTCCATAGTCGATCAAATCCCACAAAGACAGAAACACAATGCCGAGTGAGTCAGTATTTATATTCCACATTATGCAACGAAAATCCCTTGAACAACCTACAACGCAGACACAACTTTTTAAAGAAATTAACACATTTATGATGATAGAATTGTTAATTGAGAGTCCCTTTGGGGAATACCTTGTTCTTACATCTTGCTTACATACGTATCCTTCGGAGGAGCACAACATCATTTGTTTCGAACTTTATCATGCGTCTAAGCATATATGGTATGTTAAGATGGACATTTTAAACATTTTGTGTTAAAGGTAGAAAAGAAGTTTGCGGGTTCAATTTCGTTCCTAACGATTTCTTAGTAATTTTTTATAACATTTTGCTTCAATTTTTGAAATTCAACCTGGTGAACTAAACACAGCATTCCATTTATCCTTGTAAGGTGAGAGTATTCTATATAAATATATTATATCTAATATACACACATATTATGCTTATTGCCCCAACAGGACCATAGTCAAACTAATATCTCCTGAGAGAGTAGATTGTATAATCTATGCATAGGTAACACTAGTAGGTATTTTTTATTACAATAATGGAAATCAATAAATTCATTTATGCACCAGACAGTTAACCGTTTGTCCTCAGACAAGATGATCGAACACAAGAGTTCAGGCTCAATAGTTTCTACAGATATATTAGCTCCGCTGCTGTACCTTTTTAACCCTTCTAATACACAACATAGTCTATAGATATAGGTATACAGAATCTATGTATCAATAAAGTAGCATATAACACTAGACCCGTCATCATCAAATACATAGCATAAGTTACTTCGAAAAGTGGAAGTACAGACATACAGATACAAGCTTCACATATGTATGTAAAAGTCGTTCACTCATTCTCGCTTCATTCCCCATGTGTTCGTATCCATTTTATGCACTCCTTGCACTTTAAAGGGACCTTGCAAGAATAGTGTTTTATTCATTTTCCATCTAAATGCACGTCATTGCGAAGGCATGTTCATGGGATGCATTAGCATATATACTTTACTTTGCATAAGAATTTCCAATAATTCCAATTCTATAAGTATAACACTTGATACCTTTAACATTATCAACGCATAACCCCAAACTTCTCCCATATTGACTCTCACGCTTCGTACATTATTATTATTGAACTTATAATAATCCACAGTCCTATACTATATGGTTTTGGTAGAATAGCAGGTTTAAAATTTTTAACGACGTCAGTCAGTGCAGCGTCAATTCAGAGAAGTAATTATATGCACAAAGCTCGCCTCGAACTTACTTTAAATATATTATCAATGTTTTTACAGACTGTCATTACTTGTAGTTTCGCCAAGTTTATTATAATAAATTTATATTAGAACTAGATTTTTACTTCTATGGATTCCAAGCAGAAACACTAGAGGTGATTGATGTGTCGCTGTTTACTTGAACTTCATATTCATCAACCAGAATTCAAACAACTGAATGAATGAGACCAAACATATGATGCGATGATGATGATGATGATCAATGTAATAACCCAATTGATGCAAAATAAGTTAGATCGAGATGGAGACAACCTTTAAAATATTTGAGAATCTTTATTATCAGCTGCTATTCATTCCGTCAGACTTCAGACATAGGCTAATATCTTACTATTACATGCCTACATTGTGTGGATTCAATGAGCATACAGACAACAGTCATGTTATGATAATTGTGGTAGGCACATAGATGAGGCCATTATTAATCCAGGTATATGTAAGGTGAGCTTCCTACAAGTCCATTAAACAGTGTTTAAATGCACAGGCAAAGTGTTTTACACTGAGTTCCTTGTACATGCAAAATTATTTCCAGCTTTCAGCTTTTATACACCTCAGATGACATACATTATAGTCTCATATATAGATGCCGACATGAATATATATACATAGTATAATATTATAAAAGGTTAAGTTCCTACGTTTGAAGCTAATTTCCTACACGTGAAGTTAAGCCAGTCATGCATGTACATGGATAAAAGCAATGTTCCATAATAATACGAAAACTTGTATGGAGCTAGACAGTGTGTGAATTAGAAAAATATTTGCTCGGTAACCATAGTTTGTTCATATACGTAACTGCGTGCACAATACAGAGAGACAGCGCACATATGTAGATGTATACTACAGAGACTCGAATTTTTCCAGCAGCCCGACTTTCATTCATGTCATTTGCAGAGGTTCACGCTTTTTTCTTTCAAACCAATGTTATATTAGCTACTGTCTACCATTGTACCAAACAAATTCAAGGCTTAGTGCATTATTATTAGTATTAGTATACATAGGAAAAGAGCGTCACATTTTAAGGAATGCTTTCAAACGTTGAGCTTGGCTTTAACCAACTGCAATCTAACAATAACGTACTAATAACGTTCATGTACGTGGTAAGCACCAGCACTTCCACACGTCATTTACACAGTCATAATCAACACATTCATACACAGACACAAGGTAGTTAAAGTCAGCTCAATCCTCACAAGAATGTCATTATAACGTTATAGATATGTACTTACAACCGTTTTAAATCGACTCACGTACTAAAGTACAATACATCGAATCTCACCACTTTATTGAAGTCTTGTCTGTAAAACCTCTAATAATTTCTCTACAAGAAATAAGTTTCTGGTACAAAACTACAAGAAAAGTGGCATGAGACAAAAAAGATTAGCTAACTCCTTAATACCTTCTACACTGACCCAAATCTTGCCAATAAACACAAGAGATAGAAAGTAGGTGATTGAATACTACTTAAATTTTATATCTGTAGGAACCTATGACAGTTCCTAGTATTTTCAGAAGCAAAACTATAGTTTCGACCAAAAATAATAACGTTTATAATTCAAATTTAAATTGAACACTTATATTGCGCATTTTAGTTCCTTTGACAAATGCCGCTCAGTTTAAAGATCCTAATCGAAACAAGGACGACAAATAGATAGGAACAATAACATATGACTAAATATTTAGAGTCAACAGTTCCAATGACAATTGGAACTCGTGTATCTTGGAAACGATCAACATGGAATAGTGCCAATATATATAGGACAAGAAACTCCGTAAGAGCACATGGAAATTCCTTGCGGAATCGTCCAAAAGGCATTTAAATTGAATGAAAATAATCACAATTCTATCACACACTAATTTAGCATATTTTTAAATAGAAATAAAAACATGATTCACGCTTTCATATTCCGGATGAAAGAGTCGGAAATATTTCCTTTTGGATTTGGCCAAGGAGGTATAAACATGAACGTGTGTTGTTCCTCTTACCGTCATGTAATAAGGTACGGAATTTGAAGCCGGAGACGTGACTGGAGGGATGCCTTGGTCGGTCATACATTTGAAATACCGCTACAGAAGTTAAAGTATCCCTTTGGCTGTAGGGACTTTCCGAAGAATTTCCCTCTGAGAGCGGAGCGCGTTTTGTTAAGAATGAAACCAAGGGGAAAATATAAGAATCAAGTTCATTCTGTCAGTCGGTCATATATAACTACACAAATGTGTATATATTAAATGTATGAAGGGATGATGAGGACAACAAGAGTGAATAGCATTGAGTATAAAGTAAAAGGTCCATAACAACGGTTTAGAGACCATTAACAAGGAACTGCGTCCCTTAGTTCTCTGTGTCAGCAAGGGTTTAGAGAATTTTAAGGATCAGCCTGGCGCCATCGCATTATATACATTTTTTCACATCTCTTCCTCCATCTCTAGCTCTCTCATTCTCCGTCTCTCACTTTTAGTGTAGTAAATATAGTTAACATATACTCACTCGGATCCATTCTCCTCCAATCCGCTCCACCTCCCATGCTGCGCTTTGCTTTTGTTTGTAAATACAAGAATGAAAATTAAATTCTTTAGCAACAAGGTCCTGCCCGCCGAAAGACGAAGACGAGCGAGAAGACGATGGAAACGGAGGAACCCATAATTAAATCCTAATAATCTCACTCGAATGTAGTTTAGTTTATACAGGAAACCGAATCTCATGGTGTAGGAATCAGTTTCCCGGTGAAAATACCTGCCCCCGGAGACCGTTAAACTACATTCCAACAAAGCTGGAATGTTTTCCCGTTTAAAATTCTTTTAAAAAAACCTTGAATCATTTAACGGAATGAAATAAATTCCATTTCACACAAGGAGAAAAACGACGTTCTAAGCACAGAAAAAAAGAAAGTCATACATCTTTCATTTTGTAATCTGTAAATAAAACGAATCTGCCAACCGACATCTTTTTCGTTTAGCAAAGCAGGTAAACAACGAAATCCTACTTTCCTCTTTGCCGAAGAGACCATATTAATCAACATCTTTCTGAATATTTTGATAAGCTTAAAGAATCAGTAAAGTTCAACATGGGCACTAACAACCACCAAGAGAAAGACGAATATAATCAACAAAAATAAAGTCATTTTTCCTACTTCTGAAGATAAAATTTATAACTAGCAAGTTCGTTACAGAGCTATACTATAAGAAGTATCACTTCTGAAGATAAATATACTAATAAAGCAGTATCTTCATTCCGAAAAAGGGACATTAATTCCCAGTGACATTCAAAGCTCGGGAGACCGAATGATAAACTAAAAAGAACAAGGACCATTAAAACCGAATCCACACACCAAGTAGTCGTATCACGTCAATGTTTTTCCAACGAAACATGACACAAGCAGGAGTCATTACAGATAGATACACTACAGAGGCAAACAATCTCACCCGACAGTAATGATTACAACAAGAATTTTGAACCTTGCAACAAGACAAAATCTGTAAGACATTCGGAGTGCAAACGCATGGCTGGATGCTCCAAAGTCAGACACTGAATGCATCTTCATACAGTTTTATTCGAGCATATCTAAGTTAAAAAAATAAAGGATATACGTAAGGGAAAAAAATGTATTAAAGCAAAAAAAGGGAAAGAATCGACAGCTGGAATCCATTTTCATCAGTAAATATCTCTAGCAATTCACACTCACAGAGGAGAGTTTATAGATTCAACAATAAGTTCTCTGTGTATATAGTAGTAATACACATTATCATAAACTTGTATATAACGGAGATATACAATAAGAGTATCTGAACGATAGGATAAGACCTTGAGGGTCCAAAGCCCTGTAATTATGTAATGCCTACATTTATATTCCCTAAAGGTAGGAAATCCATAAAAATGAGATGAAGGGTCCTTCATATCCCCTCAAGGAATCCAGCCTACAAACATTCCTTTCAGTCACTCTCTCTCTCTCGCTTTGCTCTGCTCCGAACAAAAAAGCTCCCCACTGACTGACACTCACAATCCTAAAATTTCCATGGTGGAAGGAAAGCAAGGAATCTATAAAGCGGAGAGAACAGTAAGTAGTAGAAATAAGGCTTTGAGAACTGAATCTTTCAGAAAAAATCTTTCAGAAAATCTTCAAACATCTCCAAGGAAATCTCTAAATCCTGTAGCTTGCCCATGCCAGAGGTAAACGCCATAAGCTTATGACCATTAGAATCCATCAATGATAGTTTCTCCACAATATTCAGTCCAAAAAATATCAAATTCACACGGTTAATTTTTAATGAGTAGTTTGAATCATCCTGTTAATCAAGTAGTAGTCGGTAAATACAATAAAATCCTTTACAACAGAAACTTGTATGCACAATTAAGCATGCCTGCCCTCCTGATGACAGGAATCTTCCAACAAGATTATTAGCCATTTTTTCTCGAAATTCTCCACAGTCATGGGATGATGACCATTAAAAGGGTACCATTAAAAGGTAAACATTAAGTATTTATGTTATTAAAACTGCTCGAAGAATTTACCTTATTAGTTAATAAAATGTTTCACAAACCGATTCAACTCTTTAACTCCACGTGGATGAACATACTTGTATAGTTGTAGATCGCTGTATTGAATAGATTTGCAATACTCTAAAGCACAGTTGATAGGAGCATACCGAACATTATTACGACTCAAACGGATCATGATCTAAGGAAAATTACGAAAAAATTGAAGAGAAAAATTAATTGACCCTCCCTTGTCAGCGTAATCATCCCCACAGTTGTGTCCAGCATGCAAATATTATGTTCAAAATTCCATCCATGCTCAAATTCAAAAGAATACAAACTGGTTTAAACTCATAATTTTCAATGAATGTTACCCCTTCATTGTGACTACACTCTGCACCTACGGCCTTTAATGAGTATTATTAACAACTGCTTGTAAAATACTTTCGAGACTGACTAATCCTCAAATATGCAAAAAAAAGCACCCACCGCATACCTAAATACCTAACGTGTATACTACTAAATGAACAAAGATGATATGCATTTCCGTCACAACAACAAGCCCAAGCTCATCACCAGGTTGATAACAAGACTGGCGTCAACCAAATTTCATTTTGTACGAGGTTTTTTGAATTCAGCCCGATACCCCGTAACTCATTCTTAACTCGGTGTCAAGGCTTACATGATACGACTCATATGCTCAATATGCTTTGCTAACACTTATACACAATGTCAAGACATATATATTGTGTCAAGATCAGTTAAGTGAGAACTTTCAACAACATGGCACTTTACGTTCAGAGCACTGCCGCCGGTAAATTTATGTAAATACAGCTTTGCTACAAAGTACATTTTCATTGATGATGATAATAATTCATCCTTGATTATTGCAAACTGCAATAATCATGACATGGATATAACTATAATAACCACATATCTCATCTTTAAACAATTTACCATCAATGGTTTTCACAACAACAACAACAAAAGTCAAATATCAGCTATAGAAACTTTTGTCAAAACAGGGTCGAACGACCGACAGCACGGACATTAACTACGGTTCAAGTAGAATGATCCAATGAGATAATTTACGCCGATAATACAAGAGTTAGAGGAGATAAGGGCTTTGAATGTAGAAACTGCAAGGGTACTCATAATCATGAATGATGCTTTGTAGTTTCATGTGTATAACACTATTCTACATACACCTAATATCATTTCATATATGTATTCCGTAGAAAAATGAAGTATAATCTGTAAACATTAGAAAGGATATTAAAGTCCATTCATTCATTAAAACGAAGACAGGGAAAAAAATTGTGCATAAAATGAGACAAGATAGGGAGTCTTCTCAACCCTTCTTCTTGTTTATCTCCTCGGCAAGTACATATTGTCACATTAAAACTCGAGTATTTGTCAAAAGAAACATTTATTTATTCAACAGAGAGGAGCAGAATCTATATCCAGTAGAACATATAAATACATAGGCTTTAAACAAAGTTATGCAAACGCTAACAAAGTTTCACGCAAGAGATATTAAATTATATCAGCACTACTAGTATATGTCATCAACATCTTGTGTGTCGTTCGTGTGATTCTGGAATTCGACACGAATGTATTATCATAAATAATATTTTATACTAAATCAAGTCAAAACCTGCATTCATGCATATAGAATATAAGCTATTCATTTTGAAGCTAATTTTAGTCTGTTAGATTCAGCCGAGAAGAGAGAGAGAGACGAAATACAGTGCGTAGAACTCTGTGGCAAAATAGACGCAATAGCACTTGTACAATCAGTAAATATTTATAAAAATCCAGCAAAACTGACCAATGTACTAACGACCCCCCGAAATGTTATTTCCTGAATTTGTTATTAGTCGAGAATATTTGCATGCATACACTTGTGCACTATCAGTCTGCATTAATGGCGTGTTTATAACGTTTGAAATCGTTTACGTCAATATGGATTTATGATCATGCACCTAGCTGCATCCATATAATTTTATGTATATATGTCTTACATATTAAACTTTATAATACTTATAATACTTTATAATACTTGACGGCTATTCAAGCCATCTAAATCCGGGTTGTAATATCTCAAAACATCTAAACTGCAGTACATCGAAAACATTATATTAATCTTAAATAGCATGATTTATATAAACAATACTCCTGCACTCAAGTCCCAACTAATGATAGGATGTCCCAACGTATGAAACATTTCCCTAAGACTTGTCATTTAATTACTAGGATTCTTACGACCAGTTTTTACGGAATAAGGAGTAAATCCGGAGTTACTTTAGTAATAGGACAAAGAATTTAATAGCAACATTTTGAAATGGCAAAAAACAAAATGACTATGATGTAGAGCTGTTATTCGGCCATGTGATAACAATTAAGATTGTTAAATGGATGCATGAACTTGCCCCCATGGGAAACCTCTATGCTCTTGTCCCTGCACGGATACAGTCAATTAGCAAAAGGATCAAGTTTTATGAGTCAGTGTAAGAGTTCAGCTGAGAAACTAGCAGCTCCGCGCACAGTTCCATGGTCAGATATTATACCCGCACTATACTGACTATAATGTAAAAAAAAATATAGTTGGAGAAGACATGTGGCTGGCTAATCGGAAGAACATCATGGTGACAATTGATACTACCGTGAGACATGGCAAAGTTGAGAGGTTCTAACTCTTGAGAATTCGGCATCCCACAAAGCTCTTAGTATCAGAGCCAAATCACCTCTTTATTATTATTACCTCCTCCAGGGTGATATTTTCAGGAATTCATCAATCTATAGATGCACACACTCTGTACATGAGTGCCAAGGACCTAATAATACCGTACTTAAAATCATATTAGTACTACAGTAATAATAAGCAATCCCCATATAGACAGGAGAATCAGTTAATTTTGGTAACCTGAGTCGTTAAAGTGTACGGTTATAAATGAGATGGCTTTAAATGAGATCACGTCATATGTAAAGCCCTTAAAAATTACGTACGTCAGAAATGATTTCAATTTGAACTTTACAATATAATACACTAAATCGCCCATTCACACTAGCATTATATTTTAGTTGTTGTTTATCAAGCAATTGACAATGCGTCAATTTAATGTCTACTCCGTGTATATATTTCCTTCAACCTTCTATTCAATTAATGTCATGTAAGCTCAAAGCTCCTTTTTATCAGCAGTTCATTCATTATCAATTATGCATAAATTACATACATATTTGTATTAAGAATATGCAAAAGATCTCTCATCATTACTCACACACACTCAAACTAAACAACTTTATTAACAACTATTACTCCCCCGACCATTAAAAATTACACTGAATTTCATTCACTCGAAAACTTTTGCAATAAAGTCAAAAAACGTTTTTCCTTATACCTATACATTTATAATACTCAGTCACATATACTATAGATACGTGTGGAACATGGACGAGCACAAGTGGCACAAGCTAACGTATGATTATTGCAATTTTCACAAATTTAGTCTCAACGCTTTGCACTTTTGCAGGCCGGAATACGCGTAGAGACAAATCATTTTCGTGTTAAAATAACTTTAAAATAATCTTGACACATGTTCAGTTATGATTCATTATGGTCTAAACAACGTTTCAGCTGTTGATAAAAGGTTGATTCCACATATTTAAATAAAAATAAATTATTAGATTCATTTTAGACTTAATTAAATATAAAGCAAAGTGCGATCATTTATTTAAAATTGTAATAATTATTAATGTTGAATGTATCTTTATAAACTCATTCCAAATTACTTATAAATTGAAACTCCTTCATATAACAGTACCTTGTCATCAAGAATATTTAAATATTTTAAATTATTGTATAAATAAATAATGACAACACACTCGGAAACGATTGTTAATTAAGTTAGCAAACTTAAATGGGTAATTAATTCAAAATTCAAGTTGTATTAGGAAAAAACCCTGGATAGCGACAATAAATACAAAAACAACAATACTATAAATACTGCGAGCAAGATATCAATTTTGGTATTGTAATTTTGTAATAATTCCACTTAAAAATCAGTCAATCGATCTTCATATGAAACTCTCAAAATTGAAAATGGGTAGGCTTTAAAAAATAAAAATAAAACTATTTGTTATTTTTAGTTAGACACATAATAGACAACATTAAAAAATAATTATTACGACTGTTTACAGGCAGAAAAAAACACCTCGACCATGTATACGACATGTGGATCATGTACTAAATCCTAATTGAGGTGCAAGCATATACCTACATAGCAACCCCCCAGCAGATCATCATCAACACCTGAATGATTATAATGACGGAAATTGAAATGAGGTTATGAATAAATTAGAGCACCAAAAAGTTACACACATCCCTGTAAATCCACAATAATCATATATAAATACTTAATATTAGGGTATATCCATATGTGTAAAAAAACACGTCGCCCCATTTATAAAAAATACTCATACACTCATGAGATGATCTATACAAGGATGAATAAAATACAAAACAAAATAATAAATTAGTGTTTATATTGTATTTAGCCCGTTAATTAAGCTTCCAGTTAGAAGATAAACGAACGAAATCGACATGAACAACGAATGAACGAGAGGAGTCAGAGAAAAACGAGCGAACAAAATCCTACAACAGAACATATCCAACAACTTTCCTATTTAACGACAGCCTGACCAGGATCCTCAAGACTCAAACGAAAACCCAGCCAGGGTCAAATCAGGAAACCTCAGGCAAAGTGACAAAACTCCAGTCTACAGCCCTACCAAAATAACCGAAAATAAGGTCAAACTACGTAAAAATATGGAAATTTACCTTAAAAATCCACGGAGCACACAGACACGATTCTTCTCTGAATGCAGGAGAAAGTCAAATGTTTGAACTTGGTTCCACGGATAGAAAAACTTGGACGCGCCACCTTTAACATTTTTCATCAATATAAATAAAAAGATTCCTTTAAAAAATTTAAAATCAGGATTCCTCATTAATTACTCCCCACTAAAGCAATGACACTCAAACTGAAAGCATCATCAATAATTAATTTCCTTAAACATCCAAAATCACATTTATCAATGAAGAAAACAATTTCGAACAACTCATTTTCAGGGACAAAAAATAAAGTTAATAATAATATAAAATAGGACTTAACAATGAAAAGAATGGGATTTCCCGGAATTAATCCGGAGGAAATGTCCAAACTGCATCAACGTTTTCCGGCAATTCGGAGACAAACGTTTATTCTCCGTGACGCGTCATCTTCTTTTCTTCAGTGTCAAATCCTACCCGGTAGAGCAACAAAAGCATGTGAAAATCACATGGAATGGCGGGTTCAACCCTCCCGCCAAAGGAATTCCCCCTTCTTGAAAGAATTTGAATCCCAGCGGGAAATTTGTAGTCACAAGTCAATCAAGATTCCAAAAAGACTGACGAAATCTTTGCTGTTCGTTTTTTTCAAATGGAAAATACTTTTCAGGGTGGAAATCGTCCACAACAAGGTTTTCCACCGGGGGAACACGGACCGGCCAATCCAATGAGTGCGGTAAATTCCTTTATTTTCCTCTTTTTTCATTATTTCGGTTCGGTCGGCTGCATGAGAAGTACCATTTACGTATTTACGTTGTTTTCATTCCGCAGTTGACTCCGCCTTCGGCGGGAAATCTGCGATTTTTTTAAAATCCTCGTGCTCACCACGTTGTTTGCAAACACTCAGCTGTCAATGACAGCTCGCATCTTGGCATTTAGCGAGTTACATAATAATAAGAGGATGACCTTGTATTTATTTACCGCCTTTGGAGTTTCTTAATCCACTTTCTGCACGGGTTTTTCCGTTGACAGTGCTTTTGTATTTGTTTGTATTTATTTTTGTATTTATTTTTGTATTTATTTTTGTATTTATTTTTGTATTTATTTTTGTATTTATTTTTGTATTTATTTTTGTTTTTATTTTTGTATTTATTTTTGTATTTATTTTTGTATTTATTTTTGTATTTTATTTTGTATTTTGATGGGTGAAAGTAAAAGACATGCCCTTGAGTAGAGTTCTTGAGTTGTGAAAGAACAAGTTGAATGTAGAGTCGATGTCTCTTTCAGTTCTCACTATCATCACCATCAGCTTTTATCTCGTTTCAGTTCTGCTTGCAGCTGCAGAGTTGTGTTGTGTATACGTACAAATGTATTAGTGGGGAAAGTGGCTGTATGCATTCTGAACAAAGATTTGTAGTGAAGTTGAGCAAAATGAAGTAGATACTTTTGCGAGATTCTGTATTTTAGAAAGGAGAGTACTGGAGTTGTGTATCCCACCCGACTCGTCCATGTCTATCTCGATTTCCATTTCGTGTGTTATCTCTTGTTCCCTGTCTCTCTGCTTCTCGGTCCTGTCTTCCAGTTTATCTGAAATTATATAAACAGTTCTTCCCTTATAAAGATTTTACATATTGCGTAGGATAGACGTTTGATGCATATTATTTAGGTAGAATGGAAATAATATTATGATTTGCTAGGATGTACATAGATTAAAACTGTCATTGTAGGAAATATTTTGGCCGAGTTTTACATTTTTAATTAAAATCTAAGTTTAGTTTTTAGTTGATAAAAAATTTCACAAAAAATATTATTACCAGTATTTTCATATTTAAGTTTAATTTTGACAAAGCCATGTTTTGTATTTTTTAAATAATATTTCTTCTTTTTAGTTTAGTATTCCCTGTATTCATTTTGTATTTCTTATATTTCTTTTGTATTTCTTGTATTTATTTTGCATTTCTTGTATTTATTTTGCATTTCTTGTATTTATTTTGTATTTCTTGTATTTATTTTGTATTTCTTGTATTTATTTTGTACTTTTTGTATTTATTTTGTATTTCTTGTATTTATTTTGTATTTCTTGTATTTGTTTCAATTTATTTTAGAATTCATTTTTTATTTTTTTAGAATTTATTTTGTAATTTGGTAGAATTTAAAGCTGATTTGATCTTTACATTTGTCATGAATTTATTCACCACGGAACATTTTGTAATACTTACTGGATTTCTCCCATCCATTTCGGCACCGACAATCTTGTAATTTCATTACCTGCATTTTTACGTCTGAATTGTATTTGATTTGAGAACAGAGCTGCTGTATTTAATGTTTTGGGTTGTGGAATTTCTATACCTCAAATGTGTTCCCTTCCCTTCCGCAGCTGCACAAGTCCCATAATAAGAAAGAAGAATAAATGTTACCCGTTATCTCCACGCAGCAGAGTAATGTGGAGTAAGTTTTTGGCGACTCTGTAATGGAGTTTACATCAGTCTCCATAGTGTAATTAGGTCTGGTGGATAGTAATTAGTGAAGGCGAAAATCTTTTGATGAATTTGCTATGAGGATATAGCGGCTGTGGTATAACGTGTGTGTGTTGGTGTATAAAATCCTGCTGTACTAATTTATATTAGGGATTCAAGACACAGAATTAATTGACTAGAACGACAAAAGTTCCTTCGGAGTTGTTTTTGCTTGCTGTGCATATAAAGGATAAATGTCCTTATATTTTATCTGCAGGAAATATATGGCGGAGCTCCGCTGTCCCCCGCTGCTCCTGGCATTTTCTTATTAGTTAAATCTGGAAAAGTGATAAAAAATAGAAATTTATACACTCTACTCCAAGTCATTTTAGCACCTTTGGAGATTTATTTTATGCAGGATCTTCTCCTCCTTTTTCTCCTTCTGGATCTTCTGCTTCTTGTTATTTCATCAAAGGAAATTTATGCCCCAATTTTGGTCTGTGTTTGTACAAGGATTAAATGAATAATTTACACTTTGGCGGTATAACTTTTCTCAGTTATTGAGTAATTAATTAAGCCGGACATCATCTTATCTCCTTTTATAGATTCAGGTAAATTTTTAGGACTTTATGAATATTCAACGACGAGCCAGAGCATATTTTCTTAAAAAATAACTATGCATTTGCCGTACGAAATACTGTTATTTTATGCCGATCCGCCTGTTTTCTTGGGCGATAACCATGATTCACAATTTAGCTTAGGGAGCAATATTCTTGTATTAGGTTTTGTTAAAGGTAATAAAAATACAAAAACAAATACAAAAATTAATACAAAAATTAATACAAACATTAATACAAAAATTAATACAAAAATTAATACAAAAATTAATAC